>PISX010009738.1:0-74250 GCA_004024625.1 Mellivora capensis | reverse complement strand
GGGGGGGTGGGGTTATGGACATTGGGGAGGGTATGTGCTATGGTGAGTGCTGTGAATTTGTAAACCTGGCGATTCACAGACCTGTACCCCTGGGGGTAAAAATACATTATATGCTTATTAAAAAATAAAAAAAAAATTTTTAAAAAGAAAGAAACATTGGGCATAGAGAAGGTTGTTACCATGAGTTCCCATTGGGCAAACATGGCAGACATTTCTACATTTCAGGCCCCAGCCCCCTGTTTTGGTTGGGAATTTCTCACCTCTGTATTTCTATCCGTGCAGCTTTGGAGGTATTGACCCATGGATCATGCTCGAACAGGACTCTCAGACTTCAGCCTCACGTTCCCTAGGACTTTGCAGGAGGCTTCCTTGTTTCAGCTGGATTTGAACCTGGAGAAGTTGGAAGCTCCCCTGGATCCTAAGAATGAAGCTTGTGCAGAGAAAGGTATGGTTGCAAGATCGACAGAAACTGAGCCTTGAGTTCTGTCGCACTGTGGTCATTTCACAGATTAGGAAACTGAGGCTAGGTGAGACTTGGTTATTTGTCCCAAATGTCGAGGAGACAGGGTTTAACTCCATGAAGGTCAGATTTCAAAAGGGAAGCAATTTCTGCTATAAGACCCCACCACAACAAGCAAACGTGGCATCTCCTCTAAGTGTGAGAAAGGTTGAATTTGGAAACTAGTAGGTCTGAGTTTGAGTCCATCAAGGAGATTTTTTGCTCTTTTGGCAATGCCTGTGTTTGACAGGATAAACACTTACTTTTGTGTCTCGGGATAATTTATGGATTTTGTCTGCTTGGTTTTTGCTCACTTTCCACAGACAGAGTAATAACTCTTTCAAAAATGCTGATGAGTGTCTTTACAATTGTCCTCTCTTGGAGTTTTTCTTTGGGTATATTCTTGCTGGTTCCCCAGATACAAGTGCATAGCAGAGAGTGGGGAAAGTATGGAATGCTCTGGAAAGATAGGGAAGAGAGGAACAAGGAACTATCAAATGTGGACCATCGTATTTTAGGATGGTGTATCTTATATTTTTTAGAATAGCTTCCTTGAGCCATCCCCATGGAGTCTAAGAAACCCTGGGAGATCTGTTTGGGCTGGGGGAACTAGGACGTAGGAACAAGGCATACTAAACCCTTACTGTGTAAGTGACAGGAATGGGATTTGATTTTCAAACACAGGTGCTTTGTTACACTCCATGCCTGCAAAGCACTTCTAACTCCATCACTGTTCCACATTGCTGATAATCAGAGTCATTTATGAATTTTAAGACGATGAGAGTTATCTTGAAGGTTATCAAGATTTTCTGTTCTTTGGGTGATGTTTATCAGGCTAACCTTGGAACTGCTCAGAAATGGCAGAGCTGTTTCTAAGGTGGGGAGCTGTGAGCGTGGTCTGAATATTTCTTAAAAAAGAAGGAGGGATGCTTGGGTGGCTCAGTTGGTTAAGCAGCAGACTCTTGGTTTCAGCTCAGGGTATTATCTCATGGGTAGTGGGATCGAGCCCTGGCGTCGGGCTGTGTGCTTAGCATGGAATCTGCTTGTCCCTCTCCCTCTGCTCCTCCCTGTGATTCCCCTCTAAATAAATAAATAAATAAAATCATTTTTTAAAAAAGGGAGGAAGCAAAACACACACAAAAAATCAGATTCCAAGGACTTCCCCTTCATTCGGACTCAGAGTATTTAATTCCAACAAAGAATCAGTTGGGAAGGGACATATTCATATTCTGTCCCAGCAAGCATTTTGGTGGACTCATCTGGTATCCTACAGTGATAGCATCCAACCGTGACGATCCCAAGCATGGCCTTCTTCAGAGCATTTGTGATTAAAAGCCTAAGAAGCAATTGGAAGCAATAACACGGCATACTTTACAAACCAACTTAATTAAACTTGACTAGCCGTGGGAAACTCCACTCACCTAGCTGGTCAGTGGGGTATCATGGTTAACCAAGGGAGAGGCCAAATTAGGCCCAGACCCAGAGGCTGTCTCAATTCCCAGCAGTGAGACTGCTCACCTTTTCTCATCTAATTGCAGCCATCAGTTTAATCCTTAAAGAATTATGTCCAATTGGTTTCCATCTGTCTGCATTTGTAAATGTCATTCTGCCCAGCGTGTGTTGTAAAGATTAGCTGTGCTTCATCGTTTTGTTAGCATGAATCAATAATGTGGGTTTCTTGGCTCGCTGAATTTTTAAAGTCATCTGTGAATCAATGTAAGCTATTTGTGCAGCACCCCTTCTAACATGCTAATTTGATATCATTGGATAAAATGCCTCGTTTGGGGAGACATTTATTGAAAATTTTAAGATTAGCTTTAAGGTTAGCTTAACTGTAGAGGAGACATGCTATGTTATGTCCTTTTGCTGATACACGTTCATGGATTCCATTCTGGGATAAGGGGTAAAGTGAAATGATCAAAATTTTGCCCAGAAGCAAAAATGCAAAACAGAGACCCCTCCCAGAAGCTTTGTGATGGGTCCTTAAAAATATCCACCAGTGGTTCAGAAATGCCTCACTCTTGGAAGTGTAGCAGTAGCGCTGGAAATTATATCCTATGAAGAAAACAAGGGGGGCATAATGCATTTCCTGGAAATTGTACCATAAAAGAGGTCCATCTTTCTTCAAAGTAGGTGACAGGCAAGCAGTACTTATGTGGTAATCCCATAAGGCTGTTTAATATTTTTTTCCTTTGCAGAAAATTCACAGCTTACATGATGCTTTGATAAAGCCAAACCCTTCCTAAGCCTATAGAAATGGGTGTTGATACAATGCTGTTATTAATCACTAAAAGATGCCCTATAAAAATATTTGATTTTATTAGTTATAAAAGACAACAATTTAATTTATCAAATTAGCAAATACTGAAAACCTATTAAAGCTGCTGAGGATGAGGTAATTTACTGCTGGGAGGTGTGTAAATTATTGCAATCTTTCCGAAAAGCTATTTCAAAAAAGTATCTGAAGGCTTAACATCATCTTACCCTTTAAACCTAATAAATCCAGTTTTAGTGAATATTCAAATTTATAGGTGAACATCTATGCTTAAATATGTTTATCACTGTGTTAATCCAAATAAAAACGGTGGCAACAACCTAAACATCTAACAAAATGAGTGATTGAAATAATTATAACTTCTCCCTTTGATAAACTATCCCAAATTCATAAAAAGGAGGTCTGCAAAGAATTTGTAATTTCCTAGAGAAATCTTTATAAATTAGAGGACAAAACCAAGATGTAAAGTCATATGTGTGACACCATCTCAGTATGTCAAAAGTATATAGCATTTTGTAAAAGGTGCTATAAGTTAACACACTGGGATGTTAAGAGTCGTTCATTCTATAAATAGGTGTTTGCCAGGGACTACTTTTTCAGAAGCTGGTCTAGAACTGGAGATTATAGTGGTACTAGGTAAGTTCCTGCCCTGGAATTGCATTTTAGTAGGAGACATAGCAGGGAAAAAAAATCAAGACACTATCTGGAAACAGTTAAGAGTTAGAAAGAGGTAAACTATGGCAGTGTGCTTGAATGGTGTCAGCAATGAGGGGCAGGGTGGAGGGCTTCAGACCAAACATCACGGAAGCCTCTGAGGAGGTGATGGTTAAGCTGATCTGAAGACAGGGAGGGACCAGTGTGATGATCAGGTCAAACAATGTGCAAGCCAGAGGAAAGAACAAGTGCAAAGGCAAGGGCAGTTGGGTGTGTTCTAGAAATACAAAGAACAACTGCTGGAGATACTGTGTGAAGAGCCATAGTCCAAAATAAGCAGATCTTGGAGGCTAGAGTAAGGTGTTTAAATCTCATGTATATGTAATGGGAAGCCTTGGAGACCTCTGAGCTAGGGAGTGACCTAATATAATCAACATTTTAAAAACACCCAGATGCCTTTGGAAATATAATGTAGGGGTCAAGAGAGAAAAATGGAGGAAGAAGGTAAGTGGCTTTTTCATGTTCCCTTTGATTCAGCAAACCTACTTCTGGTAGTTTATCATATGGATATAATTGCATATACAAAAATACTACATTAAAAGGTCACTGCAGGACCGTTTGTGATAACAAACCCGGCCATCAAAGGGTAGGTTGCTGGAATACATTCTGTTACAGCCATATAATGGGATACTAAGCAACTACATAAAGAACAAAGAAGCTCTCTCCAAGTATTCATATGAAAGTCTCTCTAAAGGTATGGTAAAGTGAGAGGAGAACAGGATGTATCATATGCTAACATGTAAAAGCTAAAATGTGGTTACTTGTGGAAAAAAAGGGGTAGGAATGGTCCAGTGAAGATTAAGGGTATACATATTTTGATATATTTTGATGTTCAAACATGTGTCCCATCTATTCAAACAACATTAAGATAGAACGTGGGGATTTCAGCAATCCAGGGGAGGGATAAGGGAGATGCTAAAATAGTGACATTGTAGCTGGGGAGAGGTTGGTAGAATTGGGATATGTTTGGTAGATTCCGTCTATGGAATTTGCCTGGGGGTTTGGTTGTGAGCTGTGAGGAGAAATCAAAGATGATCCCTAAGATTTTGTTTTGAGAAATGGGGTGGTTGTGATAATTCCTGAATTGAGGAGGACTGGAGTAAAAGGTAGTTTTGGAAGGAAAATCAGAAATTCTGATTTTTGAACTCAGGTTTGAGATGATAGAGACATCCCGGTAGAAATCAGGGAGGCAATTGAATGTTAAGAGTCTAGAGGCCGGGGCGCCTGGGTGGCTCAGTGGGTTAAAGCCTCTGCTTTCGGCTTGGGTCGTGATCCCAGGGTCCTGGGATTGAGCCCCACATCCAGCTCTCTGCTCCGTGGAGAGCCTGCTTCCTCCTCTCTCTCCCTGCCTGCCTCTCTGCCTACTTGTAATCTCTGTCTGTTGAATAAATAAATAAAATCTTAAAAAAAATAAAAATAAAAATAAAAAATTGAAGAATTTTTAAAAAAGAGTCTAGAGGTCAAGCTAGACATTGGATCTGGAGATATAAACTTAGGAGGCATCAATATATAGATGTTTTTTTTTGTTGTTGTTGTTTTTAAGATTTTATTTATTTATTTATTTATTTATTTATTTGACAGAGATCACAAGTAGGCAGAGAGGCAGGCAGAGAGAGAGGGGGGAAGCAGGCTCCCTGCTGAGCAGAGAGCCCGATGCAAGACTAGATTCCAGGACCCCGGGATCATGACCTGAGCCGAAGGCAGAGGCTTTAACCCACTGAGCCACCCAGGCGCCCAATATATAGATGGTTTTTAAAGCCATAGAGTTAGATGAGATTACTTCCTGGCTGAGGAGTGTACCTGGAGAGCGTACTTGCCAGGGCTGAGCCCTGTGACACTTACTATTTCAAGTCAAGCGGAAGAGAAAGATCCAGGAAAGGAGACTGAGAATCTGGGCTCTGGAGTTAGGAGGAAAATTGGTATTTTTATAGTGACCCCACAGTCAAGAGGAAACATTAAGTATTCCAAAGTGATAGTAGTTATCTATGTCACATGTTGCTGGGGCAATAAAGCAAGAGTTTAGAGAAGTGACCATAAGATCTGTCAATGTGATGGCTATTCCTTATTTAGGATAGGGCCATGATGCGGATGAGTGTTCTGGAAAAGATGTAAGATGGGAGGTAAAGAAGTGGTGATGGTGACTAAAACCACTCTTTTGAAGAGTGTCCTCTGTTTGTTTGTTTTGAAAAGGAACAAAGGGATGAGGAAATGTCCAGAGAAATGTGATGGTCAAGGGCTTCGGCTTCTTTTTCTGTCAGATGAGGAATACTGGGATGTACTGGTATGAGACTGGGAATGGTGCAGTAGAAAAGAAGCTGGTTGTGTAGCAAAGGGGATGATAATTCAAGGACTCCAGACACTGAAAAAACATCTCCAGATTAGAGGAGACAGGATCTAGGGCCAAGTGGATGGGTTGACTTGTGAAGGAACCCAGTTCTTCTCCATTGCCAGTGTGGTTGCCACTGGAGGTTAGGCTAATGGATGGTTATTGCCTCGGTTCTCCTCATCTGAAAAATGGGGAATCTCTGGTACATACCTCATGGGATAAGATAAATAACAATGCCTGCTAAGTGGCATACTTTTGGTAAATAGTAGTCTTTTTTGTTATTTTATTCTGTGTGTTTTTCAAATATTCCATATTAAGCACCTGCTACAGTAATGTAGAAATGTAGTTTAGTGTTCTTATATTTCTTGGTCAGTATGAATAATAGAAATGTAAAAGTGACCCAGACACTCTCAGCACGGTGAGACTTTTTCAGCACCAAGGACAGCAAACTACATAATAATCAGTTCATAAGATTTCAGCATAGGATTGCTTAGGGGCCAGTGACTATTACAAATACAGAAAGGGTGGGGGAGGAATAGGAAGGAAGCAAGCCTTAGATTGAGCCCTGCGGGAAATTCCACTTCCCACTTGCAGAGAACAAGGCTGGACTTTTTCTTTGTGGTGTTTCTGCCCTTTGCACATAGTGCTGGCATTGTATGAAGCTCTGCTCCCTATCTCCCAGGAACCCAGTGTGTTTGTGCCTGTTTAGAGAAAAGTGAAGGAGAGCAGGGAAATCAGAATCGGTGTTTCAGAGGCAAGCTTACAGGACACCTGCAATGCTGGGAGAATGGCAGATTACATTGGGATGCGACGTGGGCCTGAGTTCCGAATATGTTGACTTTATCTTTTAATAATGCATTTCATTAGGAACAGGGGCTATTGATGTACTAGCCAAATAAAATGCTTTCTTCACAGGCTGCCTCGCTCTTCAGTAGTTACTAAAGCAGAGGGAAAAGAAGCAATGCTTACTGTTTCTCTTATTAAAACTTGCCCGTCCGTGGCTCTAGGGAAAGGAAGGGAACCAAATTTCACCAGACTCCTGTTTTGAACCAGACTTTTCACATAGCTGAGATCATTTAATCCTCTCAGATACCATTAAGGTAGGCATCAACCCTATTAGTACAAGGGAGAGCTCTCTGAGAAGTTTCATAACTTACTGGAAGTCACAGAGCTCACGAGTAGCTGGTTGACGTCAGGGCTTTCTTTCTGTGTTTACTACCTGTTCCTCTGAACCAGGGTTTCTCAAACTCAATGCTACTGACATTTTGTGTGGGGTGATGAGTGTGTGTGTGTGTGTGTTGATTGTGTATGGGGGTGTGTATGTGTGTGGTGATGTGTGTGTGTGTGTGTTGATTGTGTGTGTGGGGTGTGTATGTGTGTGGTGATGTGTGTGTGTGTTGGTTGTGTGTGGGGGGTGTGTATGTGTGTGGTGATGTGTATGTGTGTGTTGGAGAGGAGGCTGCCCACTGTTCTGTGCATTGTAGGATACTTAGCATTATCCCAGGTGCAATAGCCTTCCCCCCCACCCCCTACCCCCCTGCTTGTGATAACCAGAAACATCTCCAGAAATCGCCATATGTCTCCTGGAAGCCACCTTTCCCCAGACTGAAAAGCACTGGTCTACGTGATGCTGCCCAGACTTTGTCTCTACAGCTCATAGCCCAGCTGCAGCTTTCTAGATTGTGAGCATAGATCATATTTGCATGTGCTATGTTCATTTTCTGATACACCCACTCCTTCGGCTGCCCACTGGTATTTTCTGAGTGTCTACTCTAAGCCAGGCACGGTGCTGGGTACTGAGGTAAGAAGATGAATGGATCAAGCTTCTCTTCCCTTGGGGCATGCATTCTGATGAACCATAGGCCACTCTGGGAGTGCAGTGCCAGTTGCTGCTCAGAAAAGAGACAGTGTAGGGATCAAGTCTTGGAGAAAGAAGAATCTACTAGGTATTCACGGTCCATGGGCTGACTTAAAAGATAACCTTATCTTCTGGGCTTTTGCTTTTGTATTATTCTGAGTTTCTAGTGAGTGAAACCTTAGTGACCCAGCTGACAGGATTTGTTTTTAAATATTTTATTTTGATATAATATACATAGAGCAGAGGACACATTTCATATGTGCAAAGCTTGGTGAAATCTTAAATATATTCCTACTTGTGTACCCGCCACCATTCAGGGTCAAGATACAGAATATTTCTGTCATCTCAGAAGTTACTTTCATGCCTCTTAGTCAGTAGAAGCCCCTGCAACAATAAACACTCTACAGTTTCTATCACATAGATTAGTTTTGCCTGTTCTTGAACTTCATGTAAGTAGAATCATTACAAGTTGTTTTCTTTGGTGTCTGTCTTACTTATCTCATCAACACATGGTGTGATTTAACCATACTGTGGCATGTAGTGGTGTTTCATTCTTTTTTTATCACCATATAAAATTCCACAAAGTAAATATTGTCATGGTTTTTTTTAAAAATCCATTTTCCTACTGATGAACGTTTAGGTTGGTTTTCAGTTTTGCCCGCTATTAGTAAAGCTGTCACAAACATTGCTGGGTCATAGGGTAGGTTAACGTTTAGCCTTAGGAGATACTGCCTGGCTTTTTTCTGAAGAGGTTCCCCCATTCTGCACCCTCACCTAGCAGCTCTTCAGAGTTCTGGTTGCTCTCAGGTGTCTTCAGGCATCAAAGATAGTGTGATACATAACTAAGGCAGGTGTTTTAACCCTAAGGTTGCAAGCAGCAGGGGATGAGTTGGAAAAAGGGACAGCACCACTTTTGTCCCACAGGCTTATCCTCTGTCACAATCCCCACATCTGACCCCCTAAGGCTCTGGAAGAGAGACTCAGTGGGTCAGGCCCAGTAGTGGAGAGCTGGCTGAAACTGTTTCTCCAACTCTGAGCAGCTGGTGAGTAATAGCTGGCCTTATGGAGTTGAAGAGAGAAATCAGAGTGAGAACATCCACCAGCCTGAGTTCTTTCCTGCCTGTGAGAGACACACATCAGAGGGTGGTTATCTCGTGCAGCAGAGACACAAAGCTCTTCAAGACATCATGGTGTCATACAGAGAGCTCTGGGATCCTGTCTCTGCTCTGTTATGGGACCAAGGAGACCCAGCCTAAATTCTCTGAGGTCATTTCCAAACTTACAGTACTGCCTTGCCTATCCTCCTAGGGTTGCTGAGTGACCAAATGATAATATATCATTTAATGATATACATATAATGATAATATATATAATGACCAAATGATAATATATCAAATAATGTACACCTGAAGAAGTGGCTGGTTTTCCAGGGTTGTACTGTGGCCATCCTGCTGTCGGTCCCAAGGATTGGGAACCAGGCGAAGGCTGTGTGCAGTGGTGGAAAGCATGGGGGCTAATAGTAGCCTCCTCAATCACTCACCACTGGAGGATCTGGATGACCAACTTCACTTCTCTGGTTCCGGGTGTTCCTGTCTGTGAAATCATGCCTTGGACCTGGTCATGTCTGGTGGCATTCCATTGAGCCACTGGGAGAGTGGGAATATAAATGACCTCAAATCAGTCCTCATTGTTTGCTCAGATCCCGTTTGAGAGAACTATGTTGGCTAATTTTTACTGAGTTCCCAGAACTGTCCTAAGCACTGTATATGCTTCATATTGTATATTTCTCACAACCAACTGCATGAGAAAGACATCATTGTTTTTCTCATTTTAGTGATGGGAAGACTGAGGCACAGAGAAGTTAAATAAAACTTACATGAAGTCCCGTAGTTAGCTAAATAGAGGCAGCACTTTAGCCCCGGCAGACTGATTCCTGAGCCAAGTCACTAAGGCTCTGATAGGATACTTGAATGGATGGCCCCATCATATGGGAAGGAAGGAGTCTGGTGAAACAACTAGAAACCTGGTATAGCCCCTTGCCACTTACTAGCTGTGTGCTCTCAAGCCAGTGCCTTCACCTGCTGGGTCTCAGTTTCTTCAGCTTTAAAATGGGTTAAGTATTTTCTGTCTCAAAGGAATAACATAGTGCCGAAGACAACAGTCAATAACCGTTAGTTCTCCTTTCTCTAACACTATGTAAGTCAGGGTAGAAATGAACCATGGCAATTGGAAGTGACCTTACCTCCCATCTCCTTGCCCCAAGAGAATGTTCTTGGAATAAGGCCAAGCTAAGAGCTGAAGTGCAATGTAATATGACTGAACAGGGAAAAAGACATGAGGCAAACTAGACTTTTATCTTTTATTAAAGTCCCCCCACCCCTTCTACCCTATCATAAAAGTAAAAACTGCTTATTTTAGGAAATTGGAAAACATAGAAAAAAATGAAGAAAAGAAGTATCCATAGCGTGGACACCCAGATACAACCACTGTTGATATTTTATTGTCTCTCCTTCAAATATGCTTGCTTTTAAAAAAAAAATAGATGAAATCATATTGGGTGTAAAGTTTTGTAATTTGCCTCTCTGACTAAATAACACGAGCGTTTTCCTATGATAATGGCAGTCTCTCTGTAATCATCATTAAATTAAGTTGCGTGATGTTTCATTCTATCATGATTTACTTACTCCCATACTGTTTCTGAATTTTCCATTATTAGAGAAACACCAAGATGACCATGATTTCATATACAAAACTGATCCAAGTTTGTAGTCATTTCTTTTAAGGCATAGACATTTTTGGAAGCCCATGATAAAAATAAAATAAAATTTTTTTAAAGGGCTCATGATATACATTGCTAAAAGGCTTTCTAGAAATGTTTAACCAAGTTCATGGTTAATGATTTAACCAAGAGAATGATAGTTTTCACTTTACCACTCTAACAATGAGAATCCAGAGATTTTGAATCCTTATTAGTTTGATTGTTAAAATCTTATCCCTTTATTTTAAATTTACAATTCTTTGGGGTACCTGGATGGCTCAGTCAGTTAGGTGTCCAGTTACTGATTTCAGCTCAGGTCATGATCTCAGGGTCCTGGGATGGACCCCCACAATGGGCTCCATGTTCGGTGGGGAGTCTGCTTCAGGATTCGATCTCTGCCTCACCCTCTGTCCTGGCCCCTGCTCACGCTCTTGCTCTCTAAAATAAATAAATAAATCTTTAAAAAACTAAAACAAATGTACAAGTCTTTGCTTTAAATTGTTCTTGAATATTCTTATATTTACATTTGTTTTTTAACCATGTTTTGAATTTTTTATATCTGAGTTTTTAAAATTTTTCATTTTTATTGTGACATAAATCAAAATGATGTGTATGTATGGTTTAAATCTTCATCATGATAATCCAGTAAAACACTAATTTCTCCACCATTCAGTTTATGAAATAGAACATTTCCACACCTTAGAAATCTCCTGGTTATTCCTCCTATGAATGTTTCCCTCCTTCTTTCTGAAGTAACCATAATTCTAACATGGGTAGTACTTATTTCTTTCATTTTCCTTATAGTTTTACCACCCA
Organism: Mellivora capensis; assembly: GCA_004024625.1. Lineage (NCBI taxonomy): Eukaryota > Metazoa > Chordata > Mammalia > Carnivora > Mustelidae > Mellivora > Mellivora capensis. The sequence continues at coordinate 63,004 of PISX010009738.1, read as the reverse complement.
TTATGCATCTCTAAAAGCAAATTTTGTTTTATATGGTTTTGAACTTTATATAAATAGAATAATAATGTAGATATCCTTCTGTGGCTTATTTCACCCCAAAGTGAGATTCATCCATGTTCATGTATATACTAAAATTCATTTCTTTTCACACTGAATAGTTGTGCATTGTACATATGTAGGTTCCATATTTCTCTAAAGGAACCTGAGTCCTGGTATGTACAGCTTCACCTTTACTTGGTAATATGTTAGGTTTTAAGTTCATTTTAACATATGTACACTATCCAGGTGATTTGGTTCCTAATCTTTTGTAGCATCTCTTTGATAATTAGAAATTATTTTTATTCTAGTATATAAATTTTTTCTTTTGTGACTCTTTCATTGTTTCAATATCTAGAAAGTTCTCTGTCACCCTTAAATGGAATTTCTTTTCATTATGTTCTTCTGTTTTGTTGTTCTTTTCCTTCTCTGTCTTTTCAATAAATATTTAAGTATGCATTTAACCCTTTATACCATTTGGAATTTATTTTGCTTTACAGCAAGAGGTGAATGTGTTTGTTTTTATTAAGTTGCTAACCAATTGCTTTTTTAAAAAATATTTTATTTATTTATTGGTCAGGGGGAGAGTGAGACGGAGAAAGAGAGAGCACAAGCAGGGGGAGCAGCAGGCAGAGGGAGAAGCAGACTCCCCACAGAACAAGGAGCCTGATGTGGGATTCAATCCCAGGACCTTGGGATCATGACCTGAGCCGAAAGCAGATGTTTAACCAACTGAGCCACCCAAGCATCCCTAACCAATTGCTTTTTAAACCTTTCTCGAATAACCTCTCTGTGCCAGGTGTTGTCTGTTGACTCTCAGCCCACCCCATCCTTGTATGTGCTCTGTTCCACACCGGCATAGCCAGGAGTGGGAAAACTACATTTCCCAGAGTTCTTTGCCAGCTGGTGTTTGCTTCTGCCATTGGGAGGTGATCACAAGGATTAACAAATAAAAAAAAAAATGTAAAAGCTATCTTTCTGCATGTGGCAACAGTAACAGCAGAAATGCTGACTCCCAGGCCTTTGATAACACTACCTTTTATGATTCATTTCTCTAGCCCTAGAAGTGGTAGTAGTGTTCTTCCCTGGGCAACACAAGATGTACTCCTCTTGTTCTTCTGGGTTTTCCATGTATCTGTAATCTGTTTCCTGTAGTAATTCCTTTCTGTTGGATATACCTGGAGTGCTTTCGGTTTTCTTTTGTGTATGCTGATAAATCTTCCTCTTTCTGCTGATTTGCAATGCCAGGTTTATTGTGTATGCACACGTGCGTGTGGAGGGAAGGTATGCAGAAGGAAGGAGGGAGAGAGAGGAAACGAGAGGATGTGTGTATTTGTTTTGGAGCTATCTATTTTGATTCATTGATCTTAGCAATTCGTGCTTGTGCATATTTATCATTATAATTATTACAGCTTTAGTATACACTTCAATATCTGACCCTGCAAGTCTTCCCTCATTCTTTTTTCATATGGTCTTCACTAGTCTCATCTACTTATCAAACTGGGCTTTTAAGAAAAAAAAAAAATGTAAAGGACAATCGATTGTGTTCTGCCTACTATAATCTTTCCCCCTGCATCTTGGCGAAGCCAAGAGGATTGCTTAAGAAAAGCTAACGTTGCTTCACTGCGGAGAGTCACAGAAATGGTCTCACATACACCTGCACACACACACACAGTGCCTCTGCTTCCCATCAGCACAGAGGGCGGTTGTGTCTGCAAGCACAGGTGATCAGTTACCGTCCATGCCTAGTGGTTCTTCCCTGCCACATTGGGGTCACCCCACTTGGAGAGGAGGCTGCCAAACTGTCATCTCTAACAATGAAAGGGGATCTTATTTTCTCTGAGTCAGCCTGGCTAACAATACCCAAGGTCAGAAGAGATATTTCCTGCAAGACCTTGCAATTTCTCAATAATCCTATTTGGGCTCATTGGATGAAATGGCTGTGGGAAAATGATGTGATCATTATTTTAAACACCAGGGCAATCATAGCAGAAGACGCCTCTGAAACATACTATCTCTGCTTTGGTAACTACTAAAAGGGAGAAAATTGGACAAGGTGCCTCATAGTTCTCTCTTCCCCTCTCTCTCTCTCTCTCTCTTTTTGGTAGAAGAGACTCTCATAATATTCTGAAAACACCCCGAGATCTCCCCACCACACTCCCCTCAGGCTCTTCTGTTAAGCCTGATTTGGTTGAAGACAAAGGCTGCCCCCATTTTAGAAGTCCCAGCCCTGGGGAAGCCTCTGGCACTCTCCCCACACAGTTGGCTTTGTGTCAAAGACCACTTTGGAACATGAAAGCACTCTCCAAGACCCTCAGGGCCCAGTGCCCCGGAGAGTGGGGCACAGTGAGTGTGAGAAGCAGTGACACTGCTTTAGAGGGAACACGGGGACAGTGCCAAGGTTTGCCTGGCGGGGAAAGCTGGTGGAGGGCAATGTGACTTTGCACAGACTTGGAGCAGAGTAGAAATCCACCCCCGCCTCCCCTCAGCCCCTCTGCCCACCACCCTCATGAACTTTAGAGTTCAACTTCCTGGGTTTAAATTCTGGCTGCTACGCCTCCAAATAGCCGGGTACTTTCTTTTTTCTTTTTTTTTTTTTTTTAAGATTTTTAAAATTTATTTGTCATAGAGAGAGAGCGAGAGAGTGAGCACAGGCAGACAGAGAGGCAGGCAGAGGGAGAGGGAGAAGCAGGCTCCTTTCCGAGCAAGGAGCCCGATGTGGGATTCGATCCCAGGACGCTGGGATCATGACCTGAGCTGAAGGCAGCCGCTTAACCAACTGAGCCACCCAGGCGGCCCAGCCGGGTACTTTCTGTGCCTTGGTTTCCTTTTGGATACAATGCTAAAAGCAATGATAAGAGTGTAAAAGGCTAGGTAGGGTTAGATGAAATCATTTATCTTGGGGTTAGAATAGTGCCTGCGTGTAGTCCCCTTTTCCCTTTCCATTTCCCAACTGCTTCCCTTCCAGCCTTAACTCATAGGTGGTTGATTGTCTAGGCTTGGGAGCTAGTCTGCCCGGTTCACATTCTCATTCTGCTAATTACTAGTTGTGTGACTCTCAGTGAGTTGCTTAACCTCTCTGAGCCTTACTTTGCTCCTCTATAATATAGTTTAATACTAGTACCTCCTCACGGAGTCACTGTGAGCATTGAATTAATTCATCCACAGTAAACACTTAGACCAATGGTTCTCAAATGGGGGCAAGATTGCCTCCCAGGGGACATTTGGTGATGTCTGCAGACGTCTGGTTGTCACAACTGGGGTACATGCTATTGGATTATGGGTAGAAGCCAAGGATGCTGGTTCCCCAGTGCACAGGATAGCCAGCCCCTACACACAACGGAGAATTATCCTGCCCCATATGTCAAGAGTGCCAAGGTTGGGAAACCCTAATAGACTGATTCATGGATGGCAGTGAGCACTCAGTAAATGTTGGCTGTTATCATTTGAGTGACAGTTTTGTGCACTTGCAGTTGGCCAGGAACTGCATTATATTCTGGGAATATAAAGATGAATTACCTGCAGGCCCTGCCCTCAAGTGTCTCAGTCTGGAGGGAAAGACAGTATGAAGCTTTGGGACTCGAGGGTGAGGCAGGGAGCTTGGTCTCAGAGCAGCTGGGCAAAGGACCCCCCCGCCCACCTTGTTTCATGGCTCCTCTACTTGTATAAACAGCCACACTTCGGGTGGGACACAGGTAAAAACATAACTGGGATATGGTTTGGTGGCTACTTAGCAGGACTATATGGACCCACATGGCAAGGCCCCTATTCGAAGAGGTGGAGACAGGTCTCTAAAAGGAAATGATGGTTGTTGCTACCTCATGAAGGAAAAGTAGGACTTAGGAAGGCAAAGGTGGGGAAGGGAAGGGCAGAGGAGAACTCACATACAAAAGGACAGAGCTATCATGTATTCAGTAAGTGTCTACTGAGCATTTTCATGGGCCAGGCACAGTTCTAGGCCCTGGGAATATAGCAATGAACCTTAGACAATAATTGGTGCATCTGTGGAGCTTACAGTGCAGTGCTAGGGGCAGGATCCAGGTAGTAAGCACATAGGTAATGCGTCAGGTGCTGACCAGCACTATAAACAGCACAAAGAGAGAGTGTTTGCGATATTAAATACGAAATTAAGAAAGTCCTCAGTGAGGATATTCCTTGAGCAGTGACCTGAAGAAAAAGGAAGAGGGAGCCTCTGGATATCTGTTTCCCTAGCAAAGGCAGTGGATCCTGCAAAGGTCCTGAGGCAGGAGCTTTTCTGGCATGTTTTAGGATCAACAGAAAGATCACTGGGGGTGAGGGAAGAATTGGATTAAAGTGAGAGCAGCAGTTAGGCCAAGAAAGGCCTTGGACGCCATAGTAAGAATGATGGACTTTCTAGTGAAGGTGAGAGGTTATTCTGTCCGCCATCGGGGAAATACCCAGATTCCTTCCATAAGACATTGACCCTGCCTGAAGCGCATGATACTTGCTCAGAATTTTCTGGGTTGCCGTGTCTCTCGAGTCTTGCTCTGATGACCCAAGACAAGTAGGCTCTTTTTGCATCCCCTCCTGGAAAGTTTCATGGTGGCAACCAAGTCCTCGTTTGAGTCCCAGCTCTGTGGCTCCAGGCTCTTCATTCTGACTCTTTGAGTCTCAGATATTTTACGAAAGGAATGAGGAGGTTGCTACCTTCTGTTCTGGCCCCAGAACTGTACGAATGTCTCAGAGTTCTTCATGGAAGCCTGTAAAACAGTCGCGACCACTGAACAGGGCAGGAGCTGTACCCGGCATTGTGCCGAATGTTCTACATACGCTTGGTCCCACAAGTGCTCAGCACGCCCCTGGGATACATACACTTACCTCCACTTTAGCCAGGAGGAAACAGAGGCCCAGAGGGGCTGCCTCAGTGGCACAGCATGTGTCGGCATGTGCCAGCCAGTCCCAGCTCTGCCTGTCTGCGAAGCCCCTCCAGCAGCGAGACTATCAGGATGGCGGGGTGAGGCCGCCACAGCGCGCAGCACATCTGGGGCAGGGGAGCCGCAGCGCGCTGCTTCCCCCGGGCCTGCTCTCGTTCCCTGCTCCGTTGACGTACCTGATGGGCTCTGAAGGTCTGTCTGGGATCACTGGGGTCTTCTCAGCAAAGTCACAGCCCAAGTGCCAAGTCGCTGAGTAAGGGCTGAAGTTTCATCAAGAACTTTCCCAGGAGACCCTTTGGAGCCGTGGGTCAGAGGCCTACTTGGGAGGCTGCAGGGGGCAGACCAGACCCCTGTGGAGGGTTGGGGAGAGCCAGACCTCAGGCCAGATGCCAGGAGACTCGAAGCCCAAGACGGAAGACGGCAGCTGTCACGTCATGGGCCTTACCCGCACCCGGTTGCCTGGCAACCTCCTGTGCCTAGCTGCCAGCTCTGGTGATGTAATGTCAGCAGCGACATCAGAGTAAGCTGATTAAAACTTTTATTTCCTTATTTATTTGCATTTCCCTTTTCTTGTTGTAGTTGTTCCTGTAATGCCATTGGGTCCCCACTGCCCTTCAGCATGGCCCAAGGACCTGTCGACTGTAGAGCCCATGTCCCTTGATGCAGGTGGAAAATCCGTGCCTCACTCACCAGCTATGGCGCGGCAGCTAGTGTTGTTCAAACGTGGGTCTCTCTACCTGTCTTAGACACTTAGCTCCCCTGTGAAACTTAACATGTGCCTGGATTGCGAGCTGAAGCTGGTTTCCATCGCTGTATGTCAATGCTTTCCCCAGTGCCGGCCCCAGTGCCTAGGAACATGCCCGCCATGTAGTAGGTGCTCAGTAAACGACCGAGGGACTGAATGAGTGATGGGTGTATGAAGCAGATCCTGGGGAAAATCCTGAAGCTAACTGACAGCCGCATAGGTGAGTCTAACCTCACTGAATTATCAGATGGTAATGAAAACCTTAGTTTTACCCACTGGATTTTTTTTTTTTTTTTCTGTTTTCGTTTTGTCCATCACATCTCCTAAGCTTTCTGGGTGGATTTTAAGTAGTAGTTGAAAGAGTCCAACTTTAGACATGGAGGATGAGCAGGAGTCAGGAAAAAATGTGCTTTTTTGCTCCCCACTTCTACATGTTCTGCATGCTGACCATTCCCGGACGTGCTTTTGTCCTGACTCTCTGGCTGTTCTCTGTCTTCCCTGCCTGCCCCTTGTCACACCATTCAGACAATATAGCTCTTCCCAAGGACCCCAAAAGGGCATAATTACATCATCTAGGTCATTTATTTTATTCCCAGAGTGTCACTTCAGTGGGGAACGCGGGTGAAGGAGATGTCGAGGCTTGGGCCTTGCTTGTGGGTATATTTATTTTTGCATAAAACAAAGTAGAATGGACATTGGTCTAGGTTTAAAAAAAAAAAAAATCATGGTCTACTCCAGGCTCGTTCGCTAACCTCCTGTGTGACCTTTGGCGGTTCTGAACGCCTGGATTCTTCAGGTGCCTCTTGTAGGATACTGAGAGGAACAGGTGCTCCCTTCCAGCTTTAGGTATTTATGGCTTTAGAACTGTGTTTCTCAACCTTTGTCAAAATTTTATTGCTTCCATGCCCCCAAGCCTTTTTAGACACTTGTTTCCTAATTATTTCTCCATGAAATTTTAACACTGGAGATAAAATGTATATCTGTTTATGTGCTGTATGTGTAGCTGTGGTTTATACATAAAAAGTGTAAGATTGTCTCGCCTTCCCCTCGAGAGCCCATTTGCACCCCGTTGGGGAGGGTATAGTCTCCTTTGAGAAAGCATGTTGTTGAGTAAAGGCCCCTGTCCTTTCCTTTGGCTTCTGGATCTCAGTAAAATAAAAAGCCAGTCTGTCTTTAAGAGACAAAACTCACTGGTAAAAAAGACTAAAAACCACTAACTTCTTTTTGGAATGAGGTCATGATCACCTTTCTATGGCACCACGTCTACGACTCAGCATCTTACCTGACCAGTTCCTAACCTCCTTTATTCTTAGGCCCTCATCCTCTCCCTGGTCGTGCACCATGCCCTGAGCCTGTGGCATTGCTAGAGACCAGGGGGGGCGTGATGGTTAATTTTACATGTCAACTTGACTGAATCCTGGCACACCCACGTTCTGCTGGGTATGTCTGTGATGGTGTTTCTGAATGAGATTAACATTTGAACTGGTAGACTGAGTTAAGTAGACTGCCCTCCCCTGTGTGGGTGAACCTCTTCCCATCTGTTGGACACCTACCTGCACAGAATAAAAATTTGCTCTCTCTGCTGGGACATTGGACTTCTCTTGCCCTCAGACTGGAACTGCATTACCAGCTTGTCCAGCCCCCAGCTGCAGATAAAAGATTGTGGGACTTCTCAGTCTCCATAATCACATGAGCCAATTTCTTATAATAGATCTCTTATATTGGTTCTGTTTTTCTGGAGAAACCTGACTAATCCAGGGATTAATCAGGGAGAGATGAGGACGGAGAGAGCTAGGTCATACTGGCTTTGTAGGTCACTACCGTAGCAGATTTACATTTTGTCCTTTGCACATTATCTCCAGCCCCTCTTACTTTTTCTGTACATAGATCCCCCAGCTCCTATGTGCTTTGGTGCTAGTGGCTGGCATTCATGGTCTTCTTCAGAGGATCACTTTGGGCTGCTGGAGCCACCTCAGTACTGAGAACTGGGTGGTCCATGGCAATGACTGGCTGGTAAGGAGAACAGCCCCCTAGTCTCTTTGTCTTGAGACACAGCAGACTGAGATGCCATTATGCTCCACTGCTCCCTGCTGGACCAGGCTGGGGATAGGACATAACCTTCCTTACTTCCTTGTCCTTTTCCAGCCTCTTCTCCAGTCTCTTGGAAGCACTTGATCAGTCACATACACTGGAATCCTGGACTCCAGATCTGCTTCTAGAAGGAACTCATCAAAAAAGGTCATAGTAGGGTGCCTGGGTGGCTCAGTTGGTTAAGCAACTGCCTTCGGCCCAGAGTCCTGGGATCAAGTCTCGCATTGGGCTCCCAGCTCTGCAGGGAGTCTGCTTCTCCCGCTGACCTCTTCCTCTCATGCTTTCTCTCATGCTGTCTCTCAAATAAATAAATAAAATCTTTAAAAAAAAAAGTTCATAGTAAGGATCTGGACTTCGTCCTAAGAAAAATGGGAAGTCTTTCCAAGAGTGAAATGATCAGATTTTAAAACTCTACCTCCTAATTCTAGTCATGACCTAACTGCTTCAGTGTTCCTGGCTGAACTGGGCTTCTGTTTCCCCTTCTCTGGAGCGAGTGGGCAGACCTCTTGAATTTTCCATTCCCCAGAAGTCAATTGAGTTTTTGCCTACTTGGATTTGTGTGTATTTCTGAACCTGGATGGTCTACTCCCAGACCTATATTTAATCCTCTCCATCCATTTAACAAGTACTTACTGACTGTGTATATATATGGTACTGTGTGTATATGGCACTAGCTCTCTATACATCTAGTCTTTTGACTTCTTAGACCCCTAACTACTTACCATCAATCAATCCTCCTAATATCCTAATATCTGGGCCACACATAGTTCTTTTTATCTCTTGTGTGACTGTAGTTTTAAGAAAGTTCTAAGCATACTGAAAACATGTAAAAGAGAATTTTGACGATAATGAACCTCCCCAGTGCATCAAGTAGAATGCACACTGTGACTTCTACACATTGTGAGTAGTTGTCCTATAGGACAGTGCCAGTGTCATATAATCACCATCGGAAGGAACTTTTCTCTGGATGTCGCTAAAGGGCAGTCCAAGAATAAGCTATGCAGATAGACCATCAGGATGCTCAATTTAGATTTGTTTTCTTTTACTGTCAAATAAACACCTCTCTCAGAATTGTTCCGATAACTCCTTTGTGGGTTTTTGTTGTTTGTTGTCCTTGTCAGTCTTCGAGGGCTTTCTGTGAAATATGATAGTTTACAGCTGTCCCAAGATTTAAAACTCTTCAGCTATGGTGCCTGCGTAAATTATAAGTATGTTTTTAGTATTTCATTTTCCATAAGGTAAATTTACTTAGGACTTGTCTCCATCCTCACCTCTGTGTCCTGAAATGATAGAACTGTGACCCCAATAAATATTTCCTCCTCAAATAGGAGGCCTTTCCTCTTCAACCCTGATTTATCCTGCCGTCTCCCCGCCCCTTGCATAATGACTTGGGGATGTGCCGATTCCATGTAATTATTGTTCCTGTGCTGTAGCGCTGCTGGCTCAGCTCAGGGAAGAGCACAACATTAGAATGACAAGCCATTCTGACAGGAGTTGACAAATATCTATCAAGGCCACGGGGAGAATGAAATCTTTTTGACAACTCTATTATTTTTCTTTATCTCCAAGTCTTTGGGGGGTAATCTTTCCTTCAGGGAGATCAAACTCTCCCTCCTTCCTTTGATCCACATGAGAGAATGAGAACCTGGCTGGTTTATACGGCTCTTTCCAGATATAACTTCTGACAAGTCTGTGAGCTACACCCTCTAAGAGAGAAAGATCCGGAGCCACAGCTTTTTTAATTATAAAAAATTGAGTATACCTACACACAAGATGGCCCCGGTTAGTTGGTGACTGCATTTTTCTCTGCGAGAAGATTCTTAACTTTCCAGAATTTTCAGCCAAATTACGTGTATAATTTACAGCTGCGGGATATAGATAACGTCTCACATCCAACTTAAGAATAATGAGTTTATTGTTTTGTTGCACACATACTTTAAATTACACATAGAATTATAATTTGGAAACGAGGCTTCTTTTTTTACTCACATCTCAGGAAACCATTTCCCTCCGACGTTCACATGCCTTTCCCATGTGATTTTCTCTGGTGCGCCTGGAGCCCACTTCTGAGTCATTTCACGGTTTTTCCAAGCATGCCACTTTCACTTCCAACCAAAGTATTTGAGAGACAGCAGCTTTTGAGTTCACATATGATACTGTTACTAAAAATTGTATTCTGAGCCACCAGGCCTAATTTACACAGATTTAGGACACCTCTACTTTTATTGTGAAACATAAATACAGAGATATGCATAAAACATGTGAATGGTCCCGTGGATAATTACACAGGGAACACTTTTGTCATAACCATCCAGACGGAGAAATAGCATGTTTCCAGGTACGCAGAAGTTCAAAACTCATTTCTTCTCACTGAAGGGAACACTGTCCTAACTTTTGGGATGAGAAAGGCATGAGCAATTTTGGGTTTTTAAAAAAAATTTGTCTGCCTATGTCTGTTGACTGCACAATCCAAGCTCTTAGTCTCTTTTGTTTTAAAGGGGCTTTGCAGGTTTTATTTGTATTGGTAACCAGAGCTTTGTACTAGTGAGGCCATGCTCCCAGGGATAATTACTAAATGGCTGTGAAATTTATCTGCTTTCTTATATACTGATGCTGTCATGGGATGTCTCTAAACACTTAAAGCTAGCATTGATTGAGGTCATGCCAAGGTAGCATGTTTTCTTCCCAGAGTCCCTTGTTCTTTGAAGTAATTGACACACATGTCCCGTAACTTGAGAAACTTGAAGGGGACGTGTGCATAAGTTAGCATAAGTTGACTCACACTTTCCTGAAGTCTACTTTTGAGCCAGTATCTTCCTTTTCTGAAGCCCTCTATGTAGCATCTTTTTTATTCAAGTTTTCTAAAATAATAAGAGATTTCAGATATGAAAAATAAAAAAGAATTAAACATGTACCCACATCCTCACCAATTCCCAGATGTCACATGTGATGTAATCAATTATAAAAACAAGTAGGGAAAACAACTTGCATATGATGCTTATCCTTGTGATAGTGTGTTATTACATCACATGATTATTCTGCAACTTAATCCAACCGCCGTTTTTGAGATGTATCCGTATTGTTACATATGGATGTAGTTCCTTCATTTTATTTATTTATTTATTTTTATTAACATATAATGTATTATTTGTTTCAGGGGTGCAGGTCTGTGATTCATCAGTCTTATACAATTCTTAGTGCTCACCACAACACATACCCTCCCCAGTGTTCATCACCCAGCCATCCCATCCTTCCCTTCTCCCTCCACTCCAGCAACTTTGTTTATTTCCTGAGGTTAAGGTCTCTTATGGTTTTTCTCCCTCTCTGGTTTCATCTTGTTTCATTTTTCCCTCCCTTCCCCTATGATCCTCTGTCTTGTTTCTGAAATTCCTCATATCAGTGAGCTCATATGATAATTGTCCTTCTCTGATTGACTTATTTTGCTTAGCATAATACCCTCTAGTTCCATCCATGTCATTGCAAATGTTAAGATTTGGGGGGTTTTATGGTGGCTGTATAGTATTCCATTATATATATACCACATCTTCTTTATCCATTCACCTGTTGATGGACATCTTAGCTCTTTCCATAGTTTAGCTATTGTGGACATTGCTGCTATAGACATTGGGTGCACTTGCCCCTCTGGATCACTACATTTGTATCTTTAGAGTAAATACCTAGTAATGCAATTGCTGGATCATAGGGTAGCTCTATTTTCAACTTTCTGAGGAACCTCCATACTGTTTTCCAGAGTGGCTACTCTGTGCTACACCAGCTTGCATTCCCTCCAACAGTGTAGGAGGGTTCCCCTATCTCCACATCCTCACCAACATCTGTCATTTCCTGACTGGTAAGTTTTAGCCATTCTGACTGGTGTGAGGTGATGTCTCATTGTGATTTCGATTTTTATTTCTCTGATGCCAAGTGATGTGGAGCACTTTTCATGTGTCTGTTGGCCATCTGGATGTCTTCTTTGGAGAAATGTTTGTACATGTCTTCTGTCCATTTCTTGATTGGATTATTTGTTCTTTGGTTATTGAATTAGTTCTTTCATTTTAAATGCTGTCGAGAATCCATTGTAGAAATATAATTTACCCATCTGTTTTCCCTTTTGGTGGACGTGTAGGTTAATTTTATTACAACATTGTATGGATAGAATTTTCAAGCATACAGATGAGTTAAAGAGTTGTGTAGTGAAGAACCATAGCCCCAGATTCCATAACTAATGTTTTGTTACATTTGCTTTATCATTCCTTCCTTCTGTCTGTCTGTCCATCCATCCATCTATCCATCCATCCAACCAGTTTTTGTGATGCTTTGAAAACAAGCAAAGGATAGTATTTTACTGTCTAAAATAATTATAGAAATACAACAAAATCGTAGTTCCAAGGGGTTAAGGGTGGGTGGACTAGCACAGGGAGTGTGACTGTAAAGGATGTCACTGGGGAAATCGTTGTGCTGATGGAATGGTTCTCTCCTCTCTGGTGGTGGTTTTGCATATGTACATGTGTGACAAAGTGACATCCAGCTCTGCACAGGCACGTGTATCAACTTCCTGGTTTTGATGTTGTGTTAAAGTTAGTAATATGTAACCATGGGAGGACCTGGATGGTTTGTACATTGCATCTCTTCATCTGGTCTTTACAGTGTCATGTGCCTCTATAATTATTTGAAGATGAAAAAGGTGTCATAGAAGGAATTAAAGAGTGAATTTGAACCCCCAGGATACTATTAAGTCAGAATTGTGATCCTGACACGAACAAGTGTAAGAGAAGGGGTCAGCAAGCCAACTGTGGCAAAGCAGAGAACTGGAAAGAAGCTGGCTTCTTGAGGTGCTCACTGAGTCCCAAAATGGAACAACTCTCCTGGACTTCTCATGGAAGACAACACATTCTTCCCTGTTTAAACCCACTTCACTGGCAACAGTAGACAGTAGCTCTTACTGATACAAGCATTAAAGAAACCAACTTTACCAGCTTCTTAGGATAGAACTTTTTAAGGTTAAAAGTGTTGCAGTGAGCAACACTATGCGTGCATTACTGTGTAGTTGCGAGTTCCTTAGAGCTACGTCTAGGAAGCAAACTGCTGCATCACAGGGTATGACCATCTTCGCCTTTACTACAGATTTTATTAAAGCTGAGAGGCCATCTAATGTAAGTTGCAACAAAATTGCTATCATTTAGACTCTTAAGATGCCCCAAACTGTAAAATGAGTCTGGATTTCAGAAATGTTAAAATGTAGGGGTCGGGTGAGAGCTGGAAGTTGAGAAGAATCTTAGCATTAATGCAATGCAGATACTTCCAAATTCCTTTGCAAAGTGATTGTACAAACTTTCACTCCCACTAGCAATAAAAACATTCAAATTCTCCACATCTCTACCAAACCTTGATCATTTGATGATATGTTTTTTTTTAATTGCAGTTCCCTAAGCACCTTCTCAAAATGTTTATCAGAGATTTATGTTCCCTTTAGAGTGAATTACTGTTGCCTTTTTTTTTTTTTTTTAACTCAGTTTTGTCTTACTGCAACCTCAGGAGCTCTTTGTATATTCTAGTTTTATTTATTACAAATATTGTCTCATATTCTGTATTGTTTTTATAGCTCCTCTTTTTTTTTATTTTTACATTTTTCTAATTCTCTCTCGGCACCAAATCCACACTCTTTTACCTAGTTTGATAACTAGTCTTTACGTCTTACCGTATTTCATCTTTGTCTTTCTTACTCAAAACTCTCCTGCCTATTCTTGGCTCCAGCCTTTCTTTGTCAGTCTTAGGGTTTGCTAGTCAAATTTTGTGACAGAAAAATCTTTGAAATTGCATTTGATTGCATAGATTAATCCAGAACATTTTCATTGTTATCATAGTGTATTTTCCCACCCATGACCTGGTATATCTCTACCAATGCTCTTCTTTCATATCCTTCCATAAAGTATTATATTTTTTTCCCCATAAGGGATTTGGGAATCTTTCATTAGATTTATTTCACAGAATCATATATTTTGTTTGCAACTATGAATAAGACATTAGAAATTACATTTCCTATGGGATTGGGAGGGAGACAACCCGTAAGAGACTCTTAATCTCACGAAACAACCTGAGGATTGCTGGGGGGGGGGTCAGGAGAGGGTGATGGGGTTATGGACATTGGGGAGGGTATGTGCTATGGGGAGTGCTGTGAAGTGTGTAAACCTGGCGATTCACAGACCTGTACCCCTGGGGATAATAATACATTATATGTTTAAAAATTTTTAAGAAATTACATTTCCTAACTTACTATTGGTGATGGTCAAATAAACGAGTTTCTTTGAGTTTGTATCTCTCTCTCTCTATATATATATATATATACATATGTACATATATACATATAATATACATATATATATTACATATATATGTATATATATACATATATATATATTTAAATCTAATGGTTTGCCTAGAGAGTCCTTGTTTTTCTTGCGTAGATAATCCTATCAAATGCAAATGTTTCTTCAAATGTTAAAGATTTTTCCTACTATTCCTAGTTTGCTAGCATTTCTTTTTTAAATACATGAATGAATGAAAAATTTTGCTGAATGTTTCTTCTGCCTCCGTGGAGATAGTCATCATTTTTCTCTTTTAGTAGTAATTTATATTAGGACATTTTCTTGTGTTACACCATCCTTACCTTCCTGGAACAACCTCTACTTGGTTATGGCTGTCTGTTCATTTCTTATGCTAGTAGGTGTTCTTTACCAATGTTTTAAGGTTTTTTACATCTAAATCCATCATGAGATTGATTTATAATTTTCCTTGCCTGGTTTTCATATCAAGGGTCATCTTAGTCTTACAAAATTAACTGCCATTTCTGCTCTTTTTTGTTGTTGTTCTTTTAAAAATGCTCTGTAAGATGGGGCACCTTGGTGGCATAGTTGGTTGAGCATCTGATTCTTCACTTTGGCTCAGGTCATGATCTCAGGGTCACGAGATCAAGCCCCACGTGGGGCTCCATGCTCAGCACAGAGTCTGCTTGAGATTCTCTCTCCCTCTGCCCTTCCCTACCTCGCTTAAATAAATAAATAAATCTTTTTAAAAATGCTCTTTAAAAAAAGAATTATAATTGGTCAGGTCATTATTTTGTTCCCATTTCATTTTTTTTTTCTGTTTCATTAAGTTCTGCACATGTTAAAAACCATTTCTTTCTACTTTCTTTGAATTTAATGTTTATTTTCTGATATCTCAAACTAAGTCTTTAGCTCATGATCTGATTTTCTTCTTTTGTAATGTATGTATTTAAGGCGATCCATTTTCCTTACAGTACTCCATAAATAGAATCCTGTAAGTGTTGATACTTACTCATTTACTCATATAACATGCCCTTCCTGTGACTCAAACAATCTTCTATTCTATGTGTGTACTGTGGTAGTGTTGTGAATAGATCTTTGATCTCCTGGAGGTTGCATTCCCAGGAGGAAAAGAAAATATACACATAAATAAGTCATGTGGGGTGGTCTTTGAGTTATTTAGAAGCATGTTTTTAAATCTGCAAATACATGGTGAGTTTTTCATGTGGCTATCAAATTGCTTGGAAGTTTTACTTTTATTTTCCTATATCTTTTTGGAGTGTGGTTTCAATTCTATTGATGCTTGCTTTATGACCAATATACAGTCAGTTTTTGTAACTATTTCCTATGGGGTGGAAGGAAGTCTGTTCTCTAAATTTCACATGTAGGATTGTTGACATTTTGCCATATTCAACTAATTTCTACTTCTTCTATAACAGATATGAACTTAACTTATGCTCTGACTCTGTAGGATACTTTAAAAGCCTTTACTGCCTTATTCTGTTCCCAAGACAGACTAACTGGTGTATTGAACTAAGCCAGGAGTGCTTAATGTAGGATACCTGTAGTGCCATGTCCACTCCTTCATTCGTGGATGTTCTTTACCAATCATGGAACGTAACACGACAGTCCTGGCAATCATTAAGTAATCAGATTTGGCACATATGATTAAACTTTTTGATAAAAGTGACAGTTTTGCGGGAAGACCACTTAATCCTTTATCCTGGAAATTTTGGATTTTTCTTGAAACTTCTTTGTCATTACATCTGGTAGATGTATCAGAAAACTGTGGATTCTCTTATGCCAGAATTAGCATTCTAAAAAATGAGTGGCTGCTCTCCCCTCTTCTGTATCAAGCCCATGGGAGACATTACTGATCCATCCTGCCGTATTTTCTCATCCAATCCGAACTCAGCCCCAGAATCTTTCTCACCACAGTCTGTCAGACGGTACCAGCAATTGATCTGACTTGATATGTGATGTGAAACCTTTGATCATCCTTGAATTACTGGGCTCTGTTTTGCATAAATGCTCCCCTTTCATCTGTGTAACTTTCATCCTTAAAATCAATAGCAACCAATTTCCTCCCAAGTAAAAATGAGGATATATTCTTACAGGTATATGAAGAATTTACTCCTTTGCTCCTTAAGTAATATTCTGGAAAGGGATATTAAGTAACTGTGCTGGGAAGAAACTCTTAGTCATGTACTAGAAGCAACCCAAGATAGCAAAATCTAATTTCCAAGGATGAGGTTCAAAAAAGAACAAAATGCAATTCAGCACAGAAAAATATGCATGCTGTCACTTCTCAGTGGCTAGAGTGATAATCTGAAACAGATATTAAAAGGGCATAAGACATCTGGACATCAGAATTGCTGAAACCGAGTGAGGAGCATGGCGACTCACTGGGGCTGAGTAAAAAATCCTTCTCCAGAGGGAAAAGATGAAGGACAAAAATGGGTGTGAAGAAGCATCACATCATAGTTCAAGAACAGGGATCCCTTGGTGAGGCTGGCTGAGCACCAGCTAAGTTAACCTTTCCATTTTAGGCAATTTCCGTATCAGCATATCCTGGATTGGCTTCCAGAACTTCATTAGGCAATGAAGAACAGGGGGGACAGATGAAAGGAACATCAGATGAATTTGGGAAGAGGAAACAGAAGTATGCCATATCCATTATGTCCTTGACTAAGTACTTAAGAAGGACCAAAAGACATGATGCACTTGTAGTCCATCAAGCAAGAGTGATGATTAAATATTTCTGGGGATAATCATTCAGTGAAAGGGGTCTCACTTGAAAAATAGGAACTGAATTAGAGGAAAACTGTTGATGACCCTGCTAATCTAGAGTATCAAGGGAAGCAGGAAGCAATAAATACAACCTCTTTTCTTAGGACCTTCAAAGTACATCCAGAACAGCTCACTAGTCCAGCCTCAGAATTAGACTGAAGCGTGGGCCCCCTTCTTCTGTCTCCAGTTTCTCCATATTTCATGATGTATTTTTGGAAAAAAAATACTTCTAATGATGCCAACTTGCCTCCTTTCAGCACATTAAAAAAGGGAGCGATTGGCTGAGGCTGTCATGATGATGGGAATAATTTTGTCGCTGTGCAATTTGGCTCTTGCTCCAAAGTGAAGCGCACATTTTCCTCCAGTATATTTTAAGCCAGAGACTTCTAAGTAAATGGGAGGTGGCTGATTTTATTTCTGTATGCAGCCAGCCTTCACTGGCACGAGCTCTGATTTGGCCCAATCAATTTTGTATTCATGCTGAGAAGCAAGTTGATCAAGTTCAAGGAACATCTGTATGCATTTATCTGGCTTGGGTGCAAACACTGGAGCTGCTCCCCTGAAAGGTTCCCAGCCCTCCAGTGGTGGGTGCAAGCCTCCTGGACAATGACCTTTACAACCTGGCAATCTCACTCCATCCTTAAACACCCTCGTGACTCTTTAACACACCACCTTCTTTGTAATTTATAGAGTTGTTTTTAAGAGTCTAGCTCTGGCAAGTTTGAGAGTTTATTAAGTAAATCTTCATTAGCTGGTTAAATGATCTCCAGAAAGTTATCCAACTGAGTGTGCCGGTGTCAGGTCATCAACCCATATATTAACGTGACATTTCCATAGCCACATCTGTCTTGGTCTTCCCCATCTTTTTATTTCCCCTCTCCTAGCTGTCATAAATTTTGTGTGCCTGCAGCTCTATGGCTCGAAGAGGGTTGTAAACATCTTCTTGTTCAATTACATCAGGATTTTTTCCTCTTTATGTCAGCAATTAAATTTATGAGCAAAAAAAAAAAAAGTTCACTCTCTAAACCTAAAGAGGCACAGTCAAGTTCAGAGTAAATAAAAACAGAATGCAATCAACTTTCGGTTGTAAAGTATAAACAAGGCAGCGGCATCCAAAAGACCTGGCTTCAAATCCTAACACCACCAACTGGCTGATCTGTTTGCGGGGGAGGGTCGTTCTCCTTACTCCTCGTACTATAGTTACCTACTTTCCAACATGGCGGGCATGATTACAATTTCATAGAACTTTTGGGAGAATTAACTAGATGGAGTATATGAAGTGGGCTCTACAGAAGTGGTCAGTCCCCTTTGTCCTTTCCTTCTCCATTTGTGTAGGGGACAAGCTGATTTGGTACAGGATGTATAGATCTTTGTTTTTCCAAGACCTGGAGTTTAGCGGGTGCTTAGCAAATATTTAATGGGTAGGATGAGTGATTAAGACAATTAATGAGAGGTATTGGGTTTATTCTTACTCTTGGTTTGGGCAATTTAGGTCTTCAGATGATGGTGATCTCAGTGGATTGAGGCCTTACTACTTCAAGGGTGATCCTTGGCACAGGAACATGGGCACTATGCCCTCCATGGTCCTACTAAGTCAGAATCTGCCTTTAAAATTTTTTTAAACTAATTTGTATTTTTTTAAATGCAGATAATAACTGACATGTAATATTACTTTCAGACGTACAACATAATGGTTTAAGAATTATATATATAGTCCCAATGATCACCATGATAAGTCTAGTTAACATCTACTGCCACAGATAGTTACAATTCCTTTTTTTTTTCCTTGTGATCCCTTTTAACAAGATCTCAGGTGACTTGTGTGCACATTAAAATTTGAGCAGCACTGGGTTAGAGCCTTTAATTATGAAGCCAAGAGTATGAGTTGGTTTCCCACATCAGCTCTGCTGACAACAGACCAACTTAACCTGCATTTGGTCTTGAAGGGATCCTGGTGTGGGAACACAGATGAATCCATGCCAATGAATCCTTCCCACTGTGGAGTGGAGGAATCAACCGTGTTCATGGTAGGAACTAGCGTTCTAGTTCCCCTTCTTCTGTTGTACAGTCACCTCCTCTTAAGGGGTATACCTGCACCCACAGCTAATACAAACATGCCATTGACGGAGCTGAAGACCCCTTCGTGCATGGTGCTCGCAGCCACCCATTTGGCAGCTGAGGCTTGGCAGATCCAGCCACTAATAGCCGAAGGTCACAGAGGTGGAAACAGATCTGAGACTTGAGCTCTGAGCTGTCTGATTCCAGGGGCCTTTCTCTGAACAGATATGCTTCCCTCCCTCCCAGCCAGCCCTCCACACTGATGCCAGGCATTTCTTGAAGTGCAGGTGGGGAGGGGCGAGGTCTGCCAACAGCCTGATGCTCTTATTCTGGGTGCATGAGCACTGCAGGAACGCAGCCACTCACGCCCAGCAGTGTCTCAGTGGGAATACAAGAGCCTCCTTCGTGGACCCTCCTCTGCCTGCCTTCCTTGCTTGTCTGCTCCTGCCCTCCCTTGCAGCTCTGTGCCTCAGCACTTTGCCGGTCTGCCCTGGCTGCCTGGTGCCTCCGGGCACTTGCTCAAGTGCTCTCTCCACCTCAGAGGCCCTTCCGTCCAGCTGCCCGTGCTAACACATGCATCAAGGCATTTAAAGTTCTCTTTCCCGGAACCGCTCTCCTTCATGTCCCCAGGTAGACCTGAATTCTTTCTCCTTGGATGTCTTGATCAAAATAGCTTTCATATAGTTTAAAAAAAAAACAACGTAATTTATTTCTTTTGCTGCGGATTTGTGAACTTGAATGGCAAGACCGCACAAAAGGCCGTGTAGTACAGAGCATGATCCTGGAGTCAGACCTGGGCTGCGTGACTTTGGGCAAGGTAATCAGACTTCTCTGTGCTTCTGTTTCCCCTTCCAAAGTGAAGATGACAAGAGTCTGTATGTCTTGGGTTTTATGAGCACTATACGAGTTGATAACTGCTTAGAATGGTACCTGGCGCGTAGTAGGTTTCATGTAAATGTTTGTTACAGAAAATTTTGTTTCTGTCTTCACACCCCAGTCACCTACACTGTGCCCATTTGGAAAGGGATTTTCAAATGAATGAGTGAATGCCTCGGGGGCTGCCGCTATGAGCTCTCTCTGTAGCCAGGAAACTCCTACATTAAGTTTGAAAGCTTTAAGAATGGAAAAAGCATTTGCCGAAAAAAAAGTCTCTGTCTCCTCAGTATCTCTAATCTCTTCCCACGCATCTTTTCCGCATATAAGAAACTACCTTTCCTTCCTGTCAACCTCTCTCCGTGGTTGTTGAAGAATGATGATATCCATGCGTTCCTGCCATCATCCCTCACATTTTCCTAAGTCCGTATAAAAACACAGAATTTGCGGAGATGCTCCCTCACTCGGGTCACGGGCAGCCTGAGCGGATGCCCCCAGAGCAGGTGGAGGGGGCAGCGGAGGGGCCGACTGGGGGGACTCCTGACGTGGTGGGCGGGCTCGCAGGTATCTGCTCCAACAAGCTGTTGCCCTTTATTTCTGTCCCTGCTTCCTCTCTTTCCATTGGGAAGGGAAGGAAGACAGCCTGTCAAAGGAGACCCGAGAGCCTGCTAGCTGCGAGCACTGAAAGGGCAGGGTTTTTATTTTTCTTTGCTTTCTTGTGGTTCTCTGAAGAAACACAGAACTATCTTAGTGTTTGGAAAGAGGCGAGAGAGCATGGAGGTTAAATAATTTGGAGGCAGGGGCACCTGGGTGGCTCAGTTGGTTAAGCCACTGCCTTTGGCTCAGGTCATGATCCCGGGATCTTAGGATCGAGTCCTGCAGTGGGCTCCCAGCTCCGTGGGGAGTCTCCTTTTCCCTCTGACCTTCTCCCCCCACTTTCTCTCTCTCTCTCTCTCTCAAATAAATAAATAAATAAAATCTTTAAAAAAGTAGTTTGGAGGCAGACACACTTTGGTTTGAACCCCAGATCTGCCACTTATTAGCTATGCAGTGTTGGCTAAGTGCCAGAACCTTTGCAAGCTTCAAGTTTGTTTGTTTTTGTTTTTCCTAAACTGTAAAATGGTTCCAAGTTTTAAACAAACTTCATAAGTTAATTCATCATGCAGAGTACTTAGCACTGTGCCTTACCCATGGTCAGAACTCAGTCCCATTAATTTGCAAGCAAGCATATTTATGTGTACACACAAACACACACACAAATTTATGTACATCTATATATACACACATAATATAATCCTGTGTACTCTTTGATGACACTTTTTCAATCCCATTTCTCTTTAACTTAAATAACTTTTGCATAGTAAGTGCATTAATATATGTTGGAACAAATGGATAGAATGAATGAACTCACGGAAGAAACCATTTCATGTTGCACATATAAGCTGTATATCAACCAGGATGAGCAAAGTTCCTCTGCGGGAGTGAACAGCCCCACGGCTCCATAACGTGAGCAGAAATCCATCGTGGGTCAGCTGGGGCTTCTCCTCCCGCTTCCAGGACCCAGACAGACAGAGCAGCCACTCAAGTGTGACCAGCACCATGGCAGGGGAAAGACATGTGTGGAAAATCACAGTCTGGGTCTTAAGGTTTCCACTCAGAAGTGACATGTCCTGTTCCTGCTCACATTTCATTTGGCAAAACGAGTCGCATGCCCACACCTGACCTTGAGAGGGTGAGGAAGTGCAAGTCTCTCCATGCCCCAGGGAAGAGCTGGCGGCTTTGGTGGAAAGCACTACCCAGCAGACCTGTTCTACTCTCATCCCCAAGAGACTGTGGACCCATTTCTCGTGGTCATGACCAGATGCTATGCAGATAACTAACTGTATATTACCACCCCATTTATAAGTGCAGGCCTTGTAATATTGCGAAGAGAGTGAGTAAACCATCATGCCCATTAAGTGTTCTTCCTAGGGCTGTAGCAGAATATGTAATGGTGCGGACAGCAAGGATCCTGGCTGCCTCTGCTTGTGCAACAGGGCGCCTATTTACAGCTCAGATCAGACATAAGAATAACTACGACTTCTCATGCAGACACAGTAACTGAGTTTGCCAGAAGAATATTCATTCTGCAGGAAAGAATCTAATACTAAAGAGGACAGAAGTACAGCAACAGGGCCCTTGGGTGAGGGAGATGGGAGGGGGGAGAGAGAGACAGAAAGACAGTGACAGGGCGGGGCACAGAGAGAGGGAGAGAATGAGCTGTAATATTGCAGCAAAATCGGAGGAAATAGCATCTCCCATAGAAATAAAGTACTACGAGTAAATTCAGAAGGCGGCTTAGGGCTTTAGAATAAAGGTAAGATGTGACAGTTCCAGCATAGCGTAAGACAACGTGGGACTCCTTTCATTCATACCAGACCAGGGTAGCTCTTTTAGGCACACTGGTGCAGAATTCTTGCCACTTCCTTAGCAGAGGAGGACTGGAGGCTGAGATCACGTTGGAGGGTCTGTTTAATCCGTGTCTCCTTTGCAATGTCCACTGTTAGACCTTATCTAATGGTTAGCACTGTTTGTCCTGTATGACCTACTCCTATGGTTACAGCCACATGGACCTGGGTAAGTCCGTTTAATCCAAGATGAATCAGTTCAGTCTTAATCTCAGCCAATGAGATTTGTTTTTCAAGATTCTAAAGTAAAAGACAATGAATATATATGGGTCACTTAGTGTGTAATTTATGTAGTGTTCATTCATTCATTCAACTCTCTTCTATCAAATGCCCATTTGGGGATACAGGGCCCCCAGAGCCTGACTTCACAGTGTCCCCTCCCATCCCACCTGGCTCTCCTTAGTTCTGTACCCCTTGTTATTTGTTGAGATTGATAGAAGTGTATTTCAACAGATTGGAAGGTTTTCATTCAGTAGCCATGCTCTGCTATTCCTAATTATTCTGCTGTTTTAATAAAGTTAAAATTGGAGCATTAAAAAAAATTATCCAGGTAGGTACCATTCCATAAAGACATCAGATTTGAGAAGCTGTCTTCTGATGATTTCAGTGGAGGATATCAGAAGAGGGAAAATCAGGGCATCCTGCTCAATTCCTAACTTACAGAACTCTGCCTTCATTGTTTACGCCCAGAAGCTCTGTATTCTGTGCACATGAAGGAGCTTCTGGGTTCCCATCCCCAGCCCCTGTCCTCCCCTTCCCCCCACCCCCAACCCCCACCGTCTGTCACAAAGCACGCGCAAACACAACTGCTGGCAGATGCTGTGGCCATGTGAGAAACGCACAGAGACAAACGCTAAAATTGGGTGTGCAGAAGGCACTAGAATGAGCCCCTTACGGTGATTGTCAGAAGCTTACACCCCAGATTTTCTGGGGGAGTTCCAACTTAAAATAGCCTGTCTTGCTATCCCCACAGACACTTATTTTTGGCAGATTGTGCGTCCCAATTTTTGGTTTAGGAAACACTGTCACTTTACATATACTCTACACTCAGACGGACTCCGGAAAGGGTCCTAATCCAGCTGGATTAAGGCACCGCTCCCATTTTAATGATCTCCAAGTTCCTAGAAATAGTCCCTCTGTAGTGACTTCTACACAGTGGTTTTCTAATGATCCTGAGATCGCCACCTGCTTAAAACCTTGTTTGCAACCCGTGCCATCAGTTAATCTTACTCACAGCATCTGGAATCACTAGGCAATGCTACATGACATATCTTTAGGTATCCTCAGTGCACATAATAGATGCCCATTAAAAGACTGATGAGTCAGGGGCGCCTGGGTGGCTCAGTCTGTTGAGCGTCTGACTCTTGGTTTGCAGCTCAGGTTGTGATCTCGCAGTCGTGGGATCAAGTCCCGTGTCGGGTGCTGCAGTCAGTGCAGAGTCTGCTTCAGATTCTTTCCCCCTTACCCTCTGCCCCTTCCCTGATCTCACATACTCTCTCTCTCTAAAATGAATAATTAAAATAGAAAAAAAAAAGATTGATGAGTCAGATGTCAAAGCATTAAACTGAATTTTCAAGTTGATGAGGCAGCCCCCGCGTACAGACCCTGCTCTCTCCTTCAGCTTTCTCAGTTCGAGTGTGGTCATCCTTAGCTTTGGGAGTGCAGTCACCCTTGACTCCTGCTCCCTCTTATCCTGCATTCTTGACAAAGTTCATTTGAGGTCTCTGTAAGCTTCTGGTCAATAAACCCATTTTGGTGGTCATGGCTCTTTGGGGTCCTGGGAACAATAAAGAGAAGTCAAAAGCTCTTGCAGCAGGACAGGGAGATTTTTTTTTCCCCATGGACAGAGAACACATCAGGCAGACAGTCTGGGACCTCTGTTGCTCTGTGTACAATGGGCATTTCTGACCAAGGCATTTATAGGTCATAAGAAGCCCCAGCATAGGATATACGTATAGTCTTTTCCCAGGAGCAGCCCTTCTCAAGACTTTAGCTTCCCTCTACCCACATTATCATCGCAGGAAAGAGAGTGGGGAGACTACTATTAAGGTGGGTAAGTACAGTCAGGGATGTTCACCTTAAAAGCTCTGTTCTTGGGGCACCTGGGTGGCTCAGTGGGTTAAGCCTCTGCCTTTGGCTCAGGTCATGGTCTCAGGGTCCTGGGATCAAGCCCCGCATCAGGCTCTCTGCTCAGTGGGGAGCCTGCTTCCTCCTCTCTCCCTGCCTGCCTCTCTGACTGCTTGTAATCTCTGTCTATCAAATAAATAAATAAAATCTTGGGGAAAAAAAAAAAAAAAGCTCTGTCCTCACTGTCACATGGAGATCTTGTATACTTTCAGGTTGGTTCATCAGCCCCCAAAAGACCCAAATGTTAGAGGACGTCATGGCGCATACATCCAGACAATATTAGAAGTATTTTAGTTTTTCATTTACAATCATTCCAAACAATGGGAGTCCCCAGACGACTTGATTTACAGTGTCGCCCAAACCTTGGTCACTCCCATGCTCTCATCATTCAATTTTTTTTTTTTAAAGATTTTATTTATTTATTTGAGAGAGAGGCAGTGAGAGAGCATGAGCGAGGAGAAGGTCAGAGGGAGAAGCAGACTCTCCGTGGAGCTGGGAGCCTGATGCGGGACTCGATCCCTGGTCTCCGGGATCATGACCTGAGCCGAAGGCAGTCGTCCAACCAACAGAGCCACCCAGGCGTCCTTCATCATTCAATTTTGATACATCTGCATTCCACAGAAATTAGGACTTAGTCATTAAAAACAAAACAAAACAAAACAAAACAAAAAAACAGGCTCACTCGCTTTTTTGAATACATTTATTTTGAAAGGAAGTGTTGAGGGACATCTAGGTGCTGTGGTCATTTAAGCGTCTGGCTCTTGGCTTTGGCCCAGCTTGTGATCCCAGAGTCCTGAGATGGAGCCCCGCCATCGGGCTCTGAGCCCAGCCGTGGAGTCTGCTTGAGATTCTCTCTGCCTCTTCCTCTGGCCCTCACCCCTCAAATAAATAAATCTTTAAAAAAAGATAAATAAAAGGAAATGTCAAATTGCATCCATGTTTTACTTCAAAAAAAAATTTGCTTACTTTTAAGGAAACTTTAAGACTCCAAATGTCGAAACAGTATCAGCTGTCATTAATAGAAGGAAAGAGTAAAAATAAATATAATGATATTTTTACTTAAGCCCATCCAAATTGAATAGCATGGTCCTTTAAAAAAATAAAGTTTTCTCTTCTGCCTGTGGATGCCCCAGGGTGTTTTCCACCCTGTCCCTCCATCTGCATAAACTACGAGGCATTATATATTTAGCAAACATCTGTGTGGCACTCACTCTGTGCCAAGTCCTGCCTGAACAGCTTTACCAATGTGAGCGTAGTTAATCCTTTTAATAATCGCACAAAGCAGGTTGTATACTTATTATCCCCATTCTACGGATGAGAAAACCGAGACTCCGAACAGTGAGGTGACTTGCCAGAGGGCACACAGCCAGTAGGTGGCAGAGCTAGGATTGACGCTGGGCTTGTTCAGTGGCAGAATCCAAGCTTCTCCAAAAATACCACTCCCTCCTGAGAGGAGCTGCGTTCCTTGGAGAAATGGCCGATTCCTAGTGTGGGGCAGGAGAGCCTGGGTCCTCTCATTGTTCTGGGAGCAAGGAAGTGTCAGAAATGATGCAGATGTGTCAGGGGAGCCCCTGATCTACGTTGACGGGACTTGCAGTGTCCAAATTTGGAACGATTTTAGCATGAGAAACAACAGAAGTTGATTGTTGTACATTGAATGACTAAAATTTCCTGAGTCCACAGGGATTCTTGAGACAGAGGGAGAGAGGGAAAGGAGGAGGAAGGGATGGAGAGAGAGAAAAAGAGAGAGCTTCTTTAAGAAGAATATTGGCAGGGGTGCCTGGGTGGCTCAGTGGGTAAAGCCTCTGCCTTCAGCTCAGGTCATGATCTCAGGGTCGTGGGATTGAGCCCTGCGTCGGGCTCTCTGCTCGGCGGGAAGCCTGCTTCCCCCTCTCTCTCTGCCTGCTTCTCTGCCTACTTGTGATCTCTGTCAAATAAATAAATAAAATCTTAAAAGAAAAAAAAAGAATACTGGCAGATACAGATAGAGTAACAGAATTTCAGAAAAAAATATCATTTTAAAATTTGCCACATAAGAATCATTTCAGGTGAGAATTAGCAAAGGATACTCTTGCCTCCAGAAGAAAGGTTACTGGAGACAGAAATTTTTGTCCAGTGCCCACAAGTCACCTGCGGCTGCCTTTCTAAAGTAAAGGGGGTAAGGGTGCCTTCACAATGGGTGTCATGGTGACCGCCACCTTCATGTCACACCTCCTGACATCCTGGTGCGCTCTGAAGCACAGAGCATCGTCGATCAAGGATCCTTGCCAAAAAGGTAAAACTGGAATCTAATTTGAATTAGCTAGAATCTAATTTAACCTGAATCTAATTTGAATCCACTAGAATCTAATTTAACCTGAATCTAACATAGACTCAAATTCCAGTTTACAGAAAGAACAGGGGACAGGGCCGCAAATCAAATAACAACATGGGAAAGCCATCAGACAAATCCAGAAGGTAGGACGTTCTCTGAGACAACTCATCCGGAATCTAAAAACAAAAACAAACAAAAACCAAAACCACCACCATCATAAAAATCGGCACGTGTTTGGGGAGGGTAGCGGTGCTGGTCTTGGTCAAAAGATGTTAACAGACAAGCAGCAGATACCGTGCATGGATCTTGGGCAGATCGTGGTTTAAATCAGCTTTAAAATGCATTTTGGGGACAGCTGAGGGGATTTGAATTGGGATAGGAGATGTTCTGGAATCTTTGTTCATTTTCTTAAGTGTGAGAATGATGATGTGGTTGTGTAGGGGACTGCCCTGCTCTTAGGAGACTGGACTGGGTGGTGAAGAGTCATGATGTGTGTAACTGAAATGGTTCAGGAAAAGAAGACACACACCCACATGCAAACAGATAATAGACGGGTAGGTCGGTAGGTAGCTGGATAGCTGATTGACCAATCGTCAGGAAATACCAGCTATTGAATCTGGGTGATCTTAGGGCATGACTCTTAGAACTTTACTGAATATTTGAAAGTGGGGGAAAATGAAGCCGATCTGAGCTCCTGGTGGCCTCACCCTGAAGTCAGCCAGAAGGCTGCTCTGGGCTTCTGTCCCCTCTAGTCACCATGGGTCCCACCCCGTGGCCATCAGGCTGCAAGTCAGGAACCCATTGGAGCACGGCATTCCCCCACACGAGGAGCTATGCTCCCTCCGTGGAGTGTGGTAAACAGTCCCTTCCAGGAGCGATGACACGTCCCGGCTCTGTCTGCTTCAATGGGGGCCCAGCACGTTCCCCATTTCGTGGAGGCACTCTGGCTTGCTGTGTGGCCCCGAGCACCCCAATTTTGGCTCCGCATGTGGAGAGTGGCTGTGATCACCCTTGCTCGCACCCCACCCCATATCTCCCATCTACACAGCAGGTTAGAAAGGGGTTCTGAATCACCTGGATCCTGTGGCATCCTTTTCTGAATTGTCCTCCCTTTTTCTGAAGCACAGGGACCTGCCGTGACATTCATTTGCAGATAATATGCTGTACACCTGCCTGATCTCAGAGCCGATGCAATGCCCTTCGGCAGGTGAGAGGCTCACATGCCGCAGGGCTCCTGGCATCCTTGTGTCTGCAGCCTGGATGGCTCTCATGAATCTTTCTAGAAGAACACTTTCTCTGAGATTAGGCTGTGTGCTACCAAGCGTATGCGTCCCCTCAGCTGCGCCTCAGGAGCCCACTGAGCCTGGTCTGCAAGCCTCCGAGGTCTGGAATTTGGAAACACGCTGCTGGCTCTGTGGAGCTTGATGGTCACAGGCCAGGAGAGACTGAGTTGAACCTCTCACCGGGAGCAGCCAGGGGATGACACAGACATTTCATCTGAAGACAGGTGCTTTCGCGTTTCCTCTGGCTCCCTCCAGGGCTCCGAGCTTCCTCCTGGGTTGCTCTGGGCATGCCCAACCTTGCCTTCTGTTCAGCAGCCTGGAAGTCCTGCGTGAGATCTAACTGCAGTCTGCCATGCTGTAGCTTAAATCTGTTCCTCTGTTTTTTGTTTTTTCTCTGACTCTGGGTTTTGGAAGAATTAAATATTATTCCCTTAAGTCTTCCTTTAGGGTGACTAATTCATCCTGATTTGCCTGGGACTTTTCTGGACTGATCACTAAAAGTCACATATACAAGGAAACTTCAGTCTAGGGAAAGCAGGACATTTGGTCACTCTTCCCTCCCTCCATCTCTCCCTCCCCCAACCCCCCACCCCACGAGGAAGTTTCCACCTATTCTCATTCTTCCGTGTGCCAGCACCCCGCGGGAGGTGATTGTCAGGGCCAGCAACAGTAGCAAGTGCGCATTTATTGAGACAGGTAGGCTGCCCTACCCCAGTCAATCCTCACCAACCCTGGCGGGCGGTTCCGTCCCCTCCACTTACAGATGAGGAAACCCAGGCAGACTCAGGCTGTAGAACTTGCCTAAGGTCACACGGCTGGAGAGTGGGGGAGCTGGGCTTCTGATCCTCAGGAGAGGTCTTGACCCCGATCCCCTGTCACCCACCTGACTTCAGACACAAGGCCCCATGGCCTGTGGTTTCCAAGCGGGGACACAGTCGGCAGGACCCAAGGCAGGACATCAGGGACCTGCAGTGAGAGGTGATGGGGAGCCTGCCCCACGCACTGGACAGAAACTAAAGTCCTGAGGAAAACCCTCTCATTCTGTCCAGAGCCCTGGGTCCTGGCGCCGCTGACCTTTCCCTCCTCCCTTCTCCCCTCTTCCATGTGACACCTCCACCACCCTGAGCCACACTCTCTCCTGCGCCGCCCTCTCCTTTGCTCCTGGCTGAACAGTGTGGTGCTCAACAGGCCTCCTGCCCAGCCCTGCCACGGCCTCCCACACAGACCACATGGCCTCACTGGCTCTGAGCACTAGACTGAACCATCCCAGTGACACCTAGACCCTCGGCTCAGTCTCCTACTCTCTCTCTGCCTCAGCTTCCTCCTCTGTATAATGGGGATGATGCTGAGGATAGGAGTGGCCCAGGTCTGTGATGCTCCAGGGGGAAATAAACAACAATAAGGTAATAATAACAGCAGATGTTGATCTGGCGCTCACTCCGGATCTGGCACTCACTCTCCTCTGCACATTGGGTTTACGAACTCATTTAGCTCTTGCCAGAGCTCTTAGGAGTAACTCTTATCTCTCCTACTCTGCAGAAGGGGAAATGGAGGCACAGGGAATAAAGGACTAGCCCCAGATCTCCTAGCTGCTGAGGGGTGGTTCATGGATCCCAAGCCACAAGCTCTGGCTTAAGAGTCAGGGTTCTTCATTGCCACTTTCTTTTTTTTTTTTTTTTTTTAACTTTTTTTTTTTTTTTTAATTTATTTATTTGTCAGAGAGAGGGAGAGAGAACGAGCAAGCACAGGCAGAGAGGCAGGCAGAGGCAGAGGGAGAAGCAGGCTCCCTACCGAGCAAGGAGCCTGATGTGGGACTCGATCCCAGGACGCTGGGATCACGACCTGAGCCGAAGGCAGCCGCTTAACCAACTGAGCCACCCAGGCGTCCCTTCATTGCCACTTTCGATACATACTAGTGCTTTGTAGAGAACGCAGGTGGTATGGTAAAGAGAGTTGGTTGGAATGTGGGTTATCATGGAAGACCTCCTAGAGGTGGTGTCCCTGACCTAAGACTTGAATCATGCTGATCTGGCAGGCAGGGGAGGATCTAGCTGGGCAGATCTCAAGTCCTGATTTAGAATCACCTAAGGGTAGTCAGAAGCAGTACAATGCGTGAGCCCTACTCCCGAACAATTCAGTCAAGAACTATTGTGGGTAAGCCTCGGCCTCCGCTTTTTTAAAGCCTCCCAGGAGAGTCTATGCAGTCAAGACTGAGAACTGCTGATCTGGGCGGGGGACAGCATTGCAGGGAGCAGGAACACACCTTTCCTCGGGACACATGTGGCTCCTGGCCTACTCCTCCCCAAGGCCCTGTCCTGGTGCATGAAGGCAGGGCGGGCGAGAGACATTAAACCCCCAGCGAGGGCAGGGTTGAGCGCAGCTTTTGCCTCCTGAGTTGACGGGAGGCCCGGAGGGGGCCGAATCGATGCGGCTGCCCGTCAGGCCCCCGATGACAAATGACATCCTGAACCGGTATCTCCCCAGATACTTCTAAGCTGACCCTTGGAGATAGCTAATAAAAGACCAACCTGTCTTCCAAGATTAACGACTTGGGAGAAAGACACAGGGAGGGGGAGCAGGTGAGCAGGGGCTCTGGAAACCTTTGCTGCCCCCAGAGCTCTCCTCGTTGATGGTGAAGAGCTGAAACAAAGAAGCTGAGGGACAGAAAACAGGGCTGGCTCCATGTGTGTTTGCAACCCGCCCTTCTGCTGGAAACCCATCTCGGCTCCTTTCCCTGCTCCGGGTGCCTCTACCCCATGCCCACCAGACTGCCCCCTGGGGCTCCAGCCCCTCTTTCCACCTGTGTCCACTCTCCCCCTGAGCCATGGTCTCTGGGCGTCCCGTAAGCCTCTCCGCCCAGACCCTTCTCAGCTCTCCTCTCTGGTTCTCTATTCCCACAGTCCGAGTTTCTCTGGTTTGCTTCTTCTCTCTCAGCCTGACTTTCCAGCTCGTCTTCAGTGAGTGTGTGCATGTTGCTGTGCTCCACTCTGACTCTCCATCTCCCTCTGCCTTTGTCTTTCCCTAAGCCTATTTCTTTCGTCTCTGCCTCTGTGCCGTTCTCTGCTCTGGGCCATCTGTCTGTCTTTATGTTTTCCTTTGTTTCTCTGCTAGCTTGATGTCCCTGCCTGT
Organism: Mellivora capensis; assembly: GCA_004024625.1. NCBI lineage: Eukaryota > Metazoa > Chordata > Mammalia > Carnivora > Mustelidae > Mellivora > Mellivora capensis. The sequence goes on along the minus strand of PISX010009738.1, from coordinate 31,893 downwards.
CTGTTTCTGTCTCACCCTTGTCTCTCTGTGCTCCTCCCATCTCTCCCTGTGTTTGCCCCTCCCTGTGCATCTCTGTCTCTGCAGCTTCTCATCCTTGCCCTTCCTGGGGCACTCAGTCTCTAGGAGAAGGACCTCTTCCCACCATGGGCATAATCAACGGTGGGCGAGCTGTGGTGGAGGGAGGTAGCCCTCCCCACTCCCACTCTCCCCCCGGTGCCCAGGCCCCCCTTGCTGCCCAGTGCAGGGGCGGACCCCTCCTCAGCTCCCACTGCCTACTGCGGTGCCTTCCCACGGGACAACACCGGTCAGACCCCTCAGTGCTCAGCCTCGCTTTGCCCAACGAGTGTCCACGAGAGCCCGTGTATCCAACTGAGGAATCCCAAGCCCACTGTGGGCCACGCTTATTATCGGTTATAGCTGCAGTGTGTTAAATGCGTACGGCCTGCTGTGTAGCCTGTAGGTGTAACTCATTTCCCCAACAATCCTGCAGCGTGGTTATCGTCCCCATTTCTCACGTGCGGAGACTGGGGGTCAGAGAGGTTAAGACACCTGTCCAAGGGCCCACAGCTAATGAAAGCTGGAGGTGGAAATAAAGCCAATTCTGGGTGGGCCCCGCTCTTCCCACTGAATCTTGGAGCACTGTGCTGTCCCATGAGGTAACCCCGAACCACGGGTGCCTGTTTAAATTAATTAAAATGAGGTCAGAATTAAAATCAAGTTTCTCCACAGCATTTGCCGCATTTCCGGTGCCCCGTGGCCCACTGTGGCTAGTGGCTGCCGTATTGGACAGCACAGATACGGCATGTTTTCATCCACGTGGAGAGTTCCACCAGCTAGGGCCATCTTAGATAAACACAGAGGAGTTTTCTGTCTTGTTTTCATGGGAGAACAAAAGAAAACCGGATACTGAAGTAACCCCGGGCTTCTCCCCGGGACCCACTGCTGGCCACGTGAGGGATTGTGTGGAAGAACATGGACTGAAACAGTAATCCTCTCTCCAGACATCTGCGGGCAGCATCACCCGTGCCACGCAAACCTGCCTTTACAGCCCTCTTTATGCCAGGATCACCACTGAGGAGCACTCGGCTTTCATTGCAGGGGGAGGAGTGGACGTGTATATTCTCCTAGAAGGTGGAAAAAGCACAATCTTATGCCAGAAATTGAATTTTCTTATTTCAGCTGGTGTCCAGGGCTTTGAACCCTTCCCAAACACGAGCAGCTTATCTTGTTCTACTCGATCAGAAACATTTCATAATGCCGGCTCCTTCCGCAAGGTCACCTTGAAATCTCTTCCCTGCTCAAAGCATCCCGAATCTTCCTTTCCCTAATAGAAACGCTCTTGAAATCTGAGTAAAATAGACTTGCCAGCCCCATTCCCTCTCCAAGAAAATTGGATCCTGCCTTTCTATCACCGGTCACTAAGAAGAGGGAAATATTTACAGCTTCTTGCCAGCTCACCCATCTGGGCCGTTCGGATACCTCGGCATCCTCGGGCCCCACCGGCTTACCCTGGAAGTCTTGGCATCCTGCAGATCGCTCCCCAAGCAGCCCTGACCCACCGGGCTCTCCCAGGTTGCTCAAGAATGCTCTCCTTCCTACCACTTTCCTGTACCGCTCTGCCACTCTGCTGGGCATGGTCATTCCTGCCATAGACTTCTTCTCCCCTGCTGATTCTGCCCCCAGGTTGGGCACCAGAGGGTCCCTCTAGCTCTCATGGCTGTATTCCTGCCCTCGAGGAAGCTTCCCTCCAGCCCTCCCCACCAGTTCCCCAGATATGCCCACACGTGTCTGTGAAGTCCAGGAGGAAGGCTCAGCTCAGGCAGACATAGCGCCTGCTCTCAGCCACAGACCCTCTCCATGGTTCAGACGTGAGAGAAAGGAGGCCCAGGGCGGCAAGGCTGGCACCCTCTCTGCTCTGCTAATGCAGGTATTTTGCAGAAAGGATACAACCCACAGCTGCTGTGTTTGGCACCAGAGTCCTCTCTCCCCCAGACGTCAGGTTGTCTTGGCATCGTGACTGAAAGCATCCTGAGTCTTGGGAGTAAAGCATGGAAACAGACACTGCTGCCTCCGGAGACTCCCCTGGCTCTCCTGTCTTCCCTCTGTCCCATTTGGTGGAATCCTCCCCATCTCGGTCCTTTCCATGTATGCACTTCACCCTGACCATCCGGGATTCACGCCCACTTCACCCTCCTGCCCGGATTCTCCGGCTGCCATAAGACTCCTCTCTCTGAGATATTGAAACCCGTCTGCTGTCTGGACCCTCACTGCCTCTTGCTTGACCATGCCCAGGTACCCCCCTCCCGGTACTCAGACTCGGCATCGTGCTTTGGACCCACGATCAGCATTTGCCTACAGCTCAGGAAGGACCCTCTGCTCCTGACCTGGGCCCAACAGCGTAGAAAGACCAGACCCACCTTCTCCCGGCTTCCACCCGTTGGGGAGGATAGCACAGGGAAGGACACAGGGACCCCATCTCCCAAGTTTACTCTGATAGTACAGTGCTCACAACCCCAAGAAATTTTTCTTTTCTCTCTCTCTCTCTTTCTTTTTTTAATAGTAACCTCTAAATCCCTTTCCAGTCTGGAGGGACTCATGACTTTTTATTTCATATCTACTCTCCCACTCTTTCGGCTCATTGGCTCCAGACGTATTATCTCACATTTGTCTGCATTATGCTGCCTTTCCCTCCAGCTGCCCGAGTCACCTGCAGTTATCCAGGCCAGTCCCAGCCCAATCTGTTGCTAAGAGTGTGTGCACGCGCGTGTGCGTGCCTTGTGCTTGCTTGCACTCTTCCCAGCAGAGCACGTCCTCTGACCACGGGTGAGGGGTATTGCCCCAAGTCCAGCTCTCAGTTTGGGGACATAGAGGGACGAGGCCTCATGTCACAATAACTACACTTCTGCCTCAGTTTTCTGGTGTGTAAAATGGGAAGAGTTGCTCCCTCAGGGTTACCATAAGGACCAAATAAGATGAGTCTGAGAATAGTGATGGCACGTGATCAGTACTGTAGGAATACTTGCTGTTGTTACCATTGGGGCAAGAAGTCATGGTAGATGAAGCCCCAAGTTTCACAGAATGGTAAAGTAATGGCCACCGTGACCAAGCACACTCTTGGTTCTAAGTACTACGTGCTGAGTACTTCATTTTTCAACAAAGCAGCAGCTCCCTATTTCCTGCCCTGATTATAAGAATAATGCTTATTGTAGGGAAAGATACATAGAGCTGATGACTAGATAAAATGGAAAAGGACAAGTGCCTAGCAGAGTGTCTCTGATTCACAGTGAGAACTTCATGAATAGCCATAAAATGACGCAAGGCTGCAGGAATGATTCCGTGAAAGTCTAATACACCGCTCAGAACAACCGCTCTTCATATAAAATGTGTGCATTTCCAGAAGCTTTTTACCTCACATGTGGTTATAAACTTTTTAAAATCCTTTTAGGAAAGTGTCATTGTACCGTACGTAACGATTTGTGAATCACGTTTTATTCCCATTTACCAATTAATCATGGTCATATTTCCAGGCTGGGAACCATAGTAGGAAGAATGTACAGTGGTTTCTCCCCTGTAGGCCACATCCGAGTAGACCAATGGCAAAGAGGGATTCTTAAACTTACAGGTTTATCAACTGTCTCGTTAAAATGAGAACATGAAATTGAAGTGTTGGAAACCCTAATAAGCACACACTGGTAACTGTTGTGTGTTATTGGAATTACAGGACTGATAACACACACACAAAATGTGTATAAAGGCCTTTGCATAACTGCGTGCAGTCCCGCTAAATGGAGGTTCTATATTGTGATTAATTCCTATTTGATGGATACTTAGGTGATGTCAAATGTGTGATCCATTTGAATTATAGTCATTAATGGAAAAGCATGAAAGAATTTTATTTTTCCAGTAGCTCCTACTAACTCCACTTTTTCAAACTTGCCTTTTCTGCAACCCAGCAGGCTTCCTCGAGATCTCTGACCTAGACCAGACAGACACGTTCTGGTATTAAGTCTCGTCGTGGTCATATGTTGTCGTCTTCTCCCCCCCCTTCCATCTTGAGCTGGGACTGGAGAGAACAAGGTGGTTCTTGTCCCCTCCGCCTGCTGGCCAGTCTGCGTCATGACTGTACCCCAGTGCCTTTGGTTCTGGGGTCATGGACAGCAAGCAGGGAGACAGAGTCACCCCTTTTATAAATGCCTCCTGTGACCTCTTCTTCCTTGTGCCTCCCTCCTTTGGCTGCAGGGAGAGGAATCTTTGGGGACATGATGGGGAGAAGGGAGACCCTCTTCACCAGTACTGCCCCTGTCCCAAAGGTGACCTCATCTCCCTCCCTGTCCTTTTATATTTTTGTCGGGGTATGGGTAGAAGGGATCAGAGCCCTTGTATGGAAGCCATGCTTCTAACCTACGGTACGCTGAAGCCCGCTCACCTTAGCTTGGGAGCACCGGCTGTTAATACGCCTTCCAAGCTCTGTGTACGGGAGGGCATGTTGGTTAGCAGGGCATCAGCCCTGGTGGGAATATTTACATCGTGGAAGCTGGTGTCATCAGACCACCTTCACCCTGACCCGAGGGCCAGCTGCTAGACACTCACCAGCACACCGCTACCTCTGACCTGTCCAGCAGTTGGGGGTCACCATACTTAAAACATGGGATGCTTACTACCTTCATGTTCTCAGCCTTTAGAGGCCAATTACGGGAACTCGAGAAAGATCACACCATCATAACAAACATTTCATATTATAAATGATACTTCGATGAGCAGGGTTTTTTTGTTGTTGTTTTGTTTTTTTGGTTTTTTTTTTTCTGTTTAACCTGCCCATTTGAGTGATTATTTCCTTTGGCTAAGTTCCTGGAACTTAGCCTGGAAATGCTGAATCCAAAGGTATGTCTAGTTTAGAGTTTCAGCTGCATACGGTTCGGTTGCCCTTCAGAAAATATGTACCAGTGTACATGCCTGGCACGACGACGCCTGGCACACCCTACCCCTTGCCATAACCAAACACAATTTTAAAAATATACTTTTAATCTTTTAGGCAAAGATGCTTTTTTTTTTACATTTGTATTTCTTTGACTCTGCATATGTTTGAATAGTTTTATAAAGCATTTATTTATTAACAGCATTTCCTGAATATCCTCTTCTTTCAGAAATTTCCAACCAGGCAGGTGAGAAGGACACCAGGCAGGCGAGGACGGGGAATGGGAGGACAGCTCTGTGTAGTACTCCCTCCCCACCACCCCACTCTTCCCACACCTGCCCTGAGCTCTGCCTGAGCAGAGCACCACGATCCGTGAGTCTTAGCAAGACCTTTTTAGAGGCCGTGCTTTAATTAAAACCTTTCTTACATGATACATGATCTATAAAAGCAATTGGGTTAGAATATTGATTTTGCGATGTGGTTACAGAGCGCCCATAGGAAGTCTTACTCCACCATCGGCGGCTTTCTGGTCATGGAAGCTGTGAGCTGCTTTGTAAGGATTCTGTACGTGCCGATAGTCCTGTGCCTGGACGCACGCACGTGCGTGCACACACACACACACACTCACGCATACAGCCTTTTCTCCCCTTCACACTCAATGCTGTTGCCACGTTCAATTTCCTCCAGCTCCTCGAACATGCTGCACTCGCTCTTTCCTTGAGAATCCTGCGCACACTGTCTCTTCTGCCCGGACCCTCTCCTTCTACTCGTCATCTGGCTAAATCTCGTGCATCCTTCACGTCTCGGTCTGAGGGTCATTTCCTTCGGATATCCGCCTCGGCTCCCTGGGCCTCCTTTGGGGTCCCCTGTTGTGCATGTATTGCCCCCGTTGAGCCCTTTGCCGTGCTTACATCGGAAGGCTGGCTGGCTGGCTGTCGTGCTCCCTCCTTCCCAGAGCCTAGCAAGAGCACGTGGTCAGTGTGCAAAAGATACTTATTCGCTGAATGAGTAGCCTGGGGAACTGGATTCTCTGATTGACGAAGTGCGTGGAGCTAATCAGCGATAGAAGTGGGACTTGAATATCCAGACTCTGACTCCAGAGCCCACATTCTTTAACCGCTATCCCTGGACTCGTCCCTCACCGACACTTGGTTTTTTTAATGCATTCCTTTGACTGTTTACAAACACATGTGTGCTGCACAGATCTATTACGCGTACACAAGCACAGACACACATACACCCCAACCAAAGGAAAGGATACTCATAAGACTTTCTAGTTGGGAGTTTCTTCACCCCTCAATCCATTATCTCCCCCACAGCCCCAGCTCCCTGAAGAAAGGGATTCTCCACCCTGTTCTCCGTGGTAATAACCTCTTTGCATAACACAGTACCTTGCCCGTAGCAGGCACTCAGATGTATGTGTTAAATGAACAGATGATGCCGTTCCATAACCAGTCGCTGAACGTCTGCACTGCATGGGGCTCGGTGCTAATGGGATGGCAGAGATGAAGAAAAATATCCCTTGACCTCAAGCATCTTGCTGTCTGATTGGGGAAACTGGCAAATAAATCTTTGCCCTTTTGGATATGCAGACAGTCTGGTTTTTTCATGACCCTGCCTCCTGCCTGTGTGTAGACAAAACAAAGGCGCACGCACACACACACACACACACACACACACACTGCGCACCCTCCACACACACACCTGCACACCCAGGCCCCCCGTCCGAGCTCGAAATAAACAGGTTGAAGCCTTTGCAGCCCAACCCAGTTTGTTTGCTCTGAGTTCAAAGGAGTTTATTAATTTCAGCCCCTTCATGTGGAACTTGCAAGGCCTCCCGTAGGAGATATCCATAGCAACTGTGGTCACCATCTGAAAGGGAAGATGTTAACCTTTTGGAGCCTGCTGCCCACTTTGGATGCCCCCCTTAGCATATTTACAGTGTGTCTCAGAATCTCGGGACTAATGAGGCTCGCTGACCCCGAGAAGCAGCCACACTGGGGAGTGGTGAAGTGTGGGGCCGGGGGATGCCCCCGGAACCTGGGATGCCTCCTTTATGAGCCCGGGACCTGGGCCCCATGCAGGCTACTGCCCCATGACGTAAGCCGGTGCCAGCTGGTGTCAGAAGCCAGGGGTAGAGAGAAGGGCTAGGATGATGTGGGAATTAGCTTCAGCTTTGCCCCCAAGCTGCAGGCTGAACTTTCTGAAATTGCTAAAAGGTCTCACTTTGGGTCCTGCTGCTTCCAATTTGACCTTTTCAGCAGGAGTGAAAAATGCTCAGTGCCTCATCTTTGGATCCAGAATGGATTGTTTCTTCAAGCAGGTCAGCCATTTCCACTCCCTCTCTGGCCTTCGGCACACCACCGCAATTTTCTGATCTCATCCTGGGGCAAGGGATTGATTTAAGAATGCCCTTCTTTCCCGTTTGGGAGAGAGGGGAGGCTCAAGTGAACAGCACAGGTTGGGGAGAAAGTGCCTCATTTCCCGCTCTTGGGGAATGCTTGGTAGAGAGGAGAGAGATTTGGGGGCCATGCAGACCTGAGTTCAATCCCCAAGTTCATTTACATTTTTGCTGTGTGTCTCTAAATGAGTTACTTCCTTTAACCCTCAGTTTCTTCTTTGGAAAAATGGACGTAATGACACATCCCTTACACTTTTGTTGAGAAAATCAAAAGAAATCATGTGTGTACGTGGTTTAGCAGTTGTGGTATGTAGTAGCTGACGTCCTTCCCCGTCCTGCTCTGTCTACCACCCTCCGCTCTTGCCAAGTACAGATACAGATCTAGAAACAGGTATAAATGAACCCAGCCCTTGAGGGGCTGTTCATCTAGCAGACCAGATAGATGAGCAAACAGTCTTGAAACAGCAGGGTGAATAGTTAATTTGACAAGGGGAAGTCAGGGATGTCTTCCCAGAAGAGGTGACACTGACCCAGGTCAGAGTGACCAAGCAGACGAGGAGGGGAATCCATTTCCTGTAGAGTAGTAATTCTCAACTGGGGGCTTTGGCAATGTCTGGGGACAGTTTTGGTTGTTACAACTGGTGACAGGTGCTGCTAACATCTAACTAGCCAGAGATGCTGCTAACAACAGATGATCATTCATCCCCAAGTGTCGGCAGTGTCAAGGTTGAGAAACCATGGTGTAGAGTATCGTAAACTTCATCATAAGAATTATAAACTGCTGATTATAGAGAACCTACTCTGTGCCAGACACGGCATTGGGGGTGTTATTGCATTTACTTCTTATAACCAGCGTATGGGATCACTCTCGGTGACTCCATGTCAAAGCTAAGGAATCTGAGACTCAGGGAGCTTAAGAAACTTGCCAGAGGCCTTCGAGAATCAGAAGTCAGGTTTAAAATTCAGGTCTGCCTAGCTCCAAACCTCCACTTTTTTTTTAAACCTCTACCACGCTGTCTCAGTTGTCTGTTGTGGAAAGATATGAGCCTTGCCTTGACTGCCCATTGGACATGTGATTTATCGGGTAGATTAAACCAGCTCAAGGTCCTGGAAAGAGGGGCCACTTGTGGCCTTTGAAGGTACCACTTGGGCCCTTCCTTTAGGCAAGGAGATAACTCTGGGTCAGCCCAATACCATGGCATTTCCATGAGTGGGGAAGAAATAGAATGGGGCAGCTAGTCTTCCGGCCCAGTCCCTCAGGTCTCCATGCAACTCTTGCTAGTGCTGCTGCCGCCACCACTAGGAAATCTACTACTACTTCAGCCAACAACGCACGAGCCATGTTTTTTTGTTTGTTTGTTTTGTTTTTTGGTTTTTGTTTTTTAATCACTTGATGCCCTTCAGTTTTCTAGCAACTCAGTGGAATAGGTATGATTGCGTGATACTAGCATCTAGTGTGTACAGGTACAAAGAAGCTGCTAACCCTTCAACAGTTACAAGACAGCTGCCCACAACACAGAATTTCTGACCCCAGATGTCAGTTGTTGAGAACCATGGTTGAGAACCTTGGACTATAACTCAAAAGCCCCTACTCTGCTCTAAGTGTATTATCTCTTTGACATGCAGCGGGATTGTCACTTTCCAGTTCGCGTTGAGCAAAACGTTTTTTGAAAGTTTCCTCAGCACAGAAAATTCTTTGCATCATTCCTGGAAGCATAGAAGAGCAGCATGAAAGTCAAAAATTCTTTTTTTTTATTCATTTTTGACAATTGGATGACTTTTGTGGCAAAACTATGAGAAAGGCCAGGAACATGAACATTGCAAATCCACCTGTTTATGGCTATGTGAGGGCATTTTGTGTTTTTTTAAGATGGTAATTGGGAAGGCTAGCAGTGAGACCTAGTGAAATATTCATGACCCCCATCTAATTTCTAATTCAATTAAAAGGTGCTAATGTAGTTAACTGTGACAACAATTATTTTTGTTAATGAATATATTTAAATGCTTATCATCAAAGGTGATAAGGAGTGCCCACAAGACCCAGCTACAAACTTGAATTTCAAATTGGTTTCAAAGTTTAAAGGTTGTTTTCAGAAAGCTGTGAACCAAATTCTGAATTTACAAAATGGATAATTTCAGAATTAGCTATTCAGTTCTACAGGCAGTCTTCCGTTTTCTTGAGAATTCAAGACAGGATTCTTTTAAAGTGCAAGTTCTTCAATTGCATTTGAAATAGGATTTGATTTATAAAAATTCAAATTAGAGTGACTTTGCGAGAACCCAAGGACAAGAAATGGGCCAAATTTCAGTGTTTGTTGCCGAGCAGAAGACAGAGTCTCTCTGCCTGGGATATCACAAGATTGCTCTAGGAATGAGAGGTTGTGTTCTGGGGGTCCCTTTCAAGAGGAATTGCATGGCATCTTGTCCTAAAAATTTAGCTCGTCCTGTGGGCTAGAGGCTTGAACAACAGGCAGATGTACCGGAGCTGGTATACCAGATGTCTAGACATAGTCTCATCCTTATACTGGCATTTAAACCATGTACTTGATATTGCCTAGTTTTAAACACAGTCATCAAAATGTGAAATTGCCTATTTTAAATTTTACAGTGTTTGCGTGACTTTTAAAAAGATGGGTTTCTAGCTTCTGGATGAAAAAATGTCTCTTTTCATGTTCTTGATTCTTACTTTCACTGTTCTATTAACAACAGTAGTGACAATGATGGGAGTGATGCCATCTTTGTGACCAACAAATCTGCTTTTGACACTTAATTCTACCACTCACTAGCTGTGTGACTTGGGGAAAAACATTAAACCTATCTGAACCAGTATTTTCATCAATGAAGGGAAGGTTATAGTACCTTGCATATCTTGACAGGCTTGTTGGAAGGTTTAGAGATTTGACCCAAGGAATTAAGCGCCTAACAACTTAAGTGCCTAGCAGTATCTTGACATATAAATGTTCGCTAAAGGGACGCCTGGGTGGCTCAGTTGGTTGGACGACTGCCTTCGGCTCAGGTCATGATCCCGGAGACCTGGGATCGAGTCCCGCATCAGGCCCCCAGCTCCACGGGGAGTCTGCCTCTCCCTCTGACCTTCTCCTCGCTCATGCTCTCTCACTGCCTCTCTCTCAAATAAAATCTTAAAAATAAATAAATAAACGTTCACTAAATGATGGTGGTGGTGGTTAGTGATTAGTACTCGTAGTGGTTGTTGTGGTTATTGTTAATCCCAACATAATTTAATCTCAAAATCTCTCAGAATAAGTAACATTTTTTCTATTTTACTGATAAGGAGACTGAGACTCAGAGAAACTTCACTTACTTGCCCATGTCACATAAGTGGTAAATGGTGGGATTAAGATTTGAACCAGATTGGTTTGATTTCAAAGAGCATGATTTGTTCACATAAGGTATCCCTTCCACTTACAATACATATTATCTCCCCTCAACTAGAGTGAAATCTCTGCACACCTTACAAATCCTAGTACTTCTCATTAGCTTGTGGATCCTTAATAGACATCATTTGAGAATGACCAGTTCTCACCATTGCTTTCAACAAAACTCACTCATTTTCTGGATTTTTACAGTGGTTTATTCTCTTCAAGATAATGCAGAAAATAGGACAAAAGATTGTAAGGATGCATCAAGCATTAGTGCCTTTTATGCTCTTTGGAGAAAGATCCAGGGTCTCTGTGTGAAGACCTCACCCTAACTCTAGAGACCTCTTGAGTGATGTCTGAAGTAATTGTTTATAAATCTAACCCTTCTGCCGAATCTAGTCAGGCTCTAGAAATGCTAAGTTCTTGCAAAAGAAAGAGTGGGAGAAAACAGCTAATACATGAGTATTTGACCGGTGAGGTTGACTTTGTAAAATGGATTGTCAGACAACATCTGGCTCATACTCCTGGAAATCCCAGGAGTAGCCCAGTCTGGAGCTTTCCTTGGAGCTCTCGAGGAAGGGAGAGTATGTAACATTTAACTGTTTGCGGTAAGGACTCCAGATAGGAATGCTGGTGGTGTGGTTTACAATGCCAAAAGAAGGCTCAAAGACTTGAAGAAGAAATCTGCAGAAGTGACCCACTGAGGGAGAGGAAGAAAGCCATCCAAATCTCAACAGCTCATGAACCCTGAAAACATTGTGTGAAGTAAGAGAAACCACTCCCAAGGGACCACATATGATATGATTTTGTTCATATGCAAACTCAGAGCAATTTATTCTGACAAATAGTGGGTTAGTGGTTGCTTAGGGCTGGGCAAGGTTGGGGGAACAGGGAGGGTGATAACTGGAGAGTTAGAGGGCTTCTTTTGGAGATGATGAAATGCTCTAAAATTGACTGTGGTGACTCCACGTGTCTGTGAAAATACTAAAAACACTGAGCTGTATACTTTAAATGTGCACATTGTATGGCATGCGAATTATATTTTTGTTTTGAAAAATATCAACAGCCAACATGGACAATGACCATGACCCTTACTCTCAGTGCCCATCCATTGCTTTTTCAAAGCCTTTTGTGGTCTTGCCTTCCTTATCCCACTAATCTTACCAAATTGATATTATCCACATGGTCCTAAAGTGCCCATAATGATAAATAGCTTGAAAGCTAAAGAGTTTTTTTTCAGAGCAGGCTGATTTTTCTGATCACCCTAGTTTAATTTGTTTTTGTATATTTCAGATATGCATTTGAACGTTTAAGGAAATTTATATACCATCACCACCCTAAAACCATCTGTTCCTCATACTTTTAAAACTACTCTGGGAATCATTGGAAATTGGGAGAGGAAATCACTTCAACATTATGTTGAACTTCCCACTCGGTATCCTCAAGGGAGGCACAGAATAACACAGAGACCTTCGGAGCTCATTTCCTGACAAAATTTAGAAGTTACCACCTGTGAGAGCTAGGGAAAATTACTTAACCTCTCTGAGTCTACTGTCTCATCTACAGAAAGAAGATAATTTTAATACCTCTTGGGTTTGTTGTGTAAGTGAAATAAGATGATGTCTATAAATCACTTTTCCTGACATGTAGTAGGCACCATGTGGATCAAAGCTATTTATTATAATTGCTATGGTTACTTTACAGTTGGTTAGAGGGTATATATTTCTGAAGTTTAGTCTTTATGATTTCCTTAGGACCTCTACCCTAGGGGATATCCCGGGAATACACACCTTCTGGTAGACTCTTCGTTTCTTGAAAGTGACTACCATTTTGCCTTGACTGAGAATGCACATAAACAAAGGTCTCTGGTAGCCACGTGGGGGTGTACTGAAGAGCTGAATTTTCATACTGACTGCGTCTGCTTAGACTTTGCGGACCTGTTGACCGCATGGTAGCCAGAGATGATTGTTTCTTCCAAGTAAAAGTCAAAGTACACTTACTATCTAGATTCTGATCCCTCTGGGATGACCGAGCACACATTTCTGAATGCCAGCAGCCTGCTGGAACTGAAAAGCAACTGCTGTCTTTACGAAGGATGTGCCCCCTCCAGTCCCCCCAGTTGCTACCCTCCTTCTTGACTTCTTTATGTTACCTGTCTGGTGTCTGGAGGCACTTGAGTTTATGATCCCCAAACTAAGCCTCTGTTATCCATAGGAATGAAATGCTCATAGTAGTAGAGATATTGATAGGCTTTCTTGGTGTCCCTAGAAAAATCACAGTCAGTGAGGCCAAGTGCAGGGATTAAGGTATTTTGTCTAGAAGCACACAGGAATAAGAACCCAGCTAGGATTGGAAACTGGTTCAGAACCCCATTCTAGGGTGCATGAGGCTAGGAGGCTGAGAGATGAAGCTCCTAGGACAGAGAAAGTGTCCTACTTCTCCCCAACTTCAACACACCATCGTCCTTTAATGGGCCATGGTTAAATCAAACCCTTAATATGCCATCATTAAACCCACTAGGGAACGATGTCAGGGAATCTGCATTTGCTCTTCTCCCTTCTTAGCTGTGTCAAAGGCGGAAGCACCCTACAGCTGCTGCCATTGCTACAGGTCTCATGGCACGGCTCTGAGGCCCTCTCCTCCTCTCTAGTCCAGAAGTAGATCAGCTCACATTTTAAATTCTCTAATGGAAGCACAAATGAGGTTTATGAACCATTAAACTTAGGTCAGTTTTCCAAAGTCTCAAAAAGCATTTTAAAACAATTAATTACTTTGCTTCACTGGAAACAGATTGCAGATCAGTGCAATTAAGCAGTTGCTGGAGGTGAAACATTTCAGTAAGATGGACAACGAGCTCCCACCCCAGAAGCTTTTGCGGGGAGGGAGAAGCTGATTCCTCACATATACCCCCACTCCCAACCTGGCAATATCATGATCATTTCAAAGCAAGATCTGATTGCATTTTCCAAGCCCCTTTCTTCATACAGTTCTGAAGTATAACCTTGATTTTTCACTGTGCTTAGGGAAAAGGGCAGTTCTGAGTAAATGAATTTGTAGGTTAAGAGGAAGATGCTCTTAAATTCCTTCAGTTCTGTTGAAAATTTCTTTTAGAAATATGAGTCCACCATTATTTTGCATTTGGAGAGACTGAGGAAAAAGCTGGTAAGCACAAGGCACCTGTGCTGAGTCTGGGCTACAGGTGGGCTGAGACACCGACTTTCTCTTATAATAAATTTCTCAGGACTCTTGGAGTAGAAGGCAATGGCCAAACGCCAGTACATGGGGTGAGTGACTTCCTTTGTTGTCCCAGCTCTGCTGCCATCAATGCTGGAGAGGCTTGGACAAGTCAGTTCCCTCATGTGAGCGTCACTGTGTTCGTCAATAAAATGAGCGGATTGAACTGGATCTCAGATTTCCTTCCTAGCCCTGACTTTTCTAGGATTACTTGTAAAACTTATTCTGTAGACACAAGTGGCATAAGAAATCAGGCTACTACTCTCAGTTCAAGATGGCTGATTGAACACATCTTGACAGAAGAAATATAAGAGCAAGAATAAGTCAGTGGTGGTGCTAGAAAATGGGGGAATGTTGCAATCAGCAGGGCAAGAATGTTGAGAAATGTGTGGAAGAGATAAAATATATGGCATCAGATTAATAGTGATTCCTTAACAGCCTCGAGGAAACTATAACTGCAAGCAGATAAAAGAGGAGACAATTGTAAAACTGAGTTCTCCCAATAGAACTCTGGAGAAAAATCAAAATCAGAGACAGCAGTCTGGGAGAAGCAGTGGTGTCTGGGTATCAGAGACAACAGAACAATTACACAGATTCCTCCCTCAAGAGGGGTCGGCTGCAGCATTTACTCCCAGGCTTTCTGTGAGGGCCACTGTTTATATAAAGTGGAGACTGGAGTTTAGGTGGCTAGAGAGAAATGGGTCACTGCCCTGGGTAACCTTTGCCAAACACAGCCGAGTTGGAGCACCCACAACCAGAAGTCAGGCCTCCCTCCCTTACATCATGAAGGGAAGCCCGCATGGATGTTCCTCCTCTCCACGCAGGGCAGCCATTCCCACCATCTGGGGGAAATCGACTGGCTCACGTTTAGACAGAAGCCATTTTAGCTGCCCAAACGAATCTGTCCAGACCAGCGCCACACACAACAGTCTGTCGTGATAGGAATCTTGGCTGCCCAGTAGCATCACCTCTAGCCACATGGTTCTCTTGAGCACTTGAAATGTTGCTAGTGCCACTGAGGAACTGAATTTTAATTTCACTTAGTTTTAATTAATTTGAATTGAAATGTAAATAGACACCTGTGAGTAGAGGCTATCACTTAGGGCTCCTTCAATCACTGCCCTATTGGATAGCACATTCCCCTACATCCCTGTTTATAAACAATCACATCACCAAATGTTTGAAGGAACAATATAACATAAAACTGAGCATACAGAGATAAATCCTGGTCAAAGTTGATGCGGGAAACAGAAGACTTCAAAAGATGTGTATTAGTACCCTTAGATCTGAGAGGACACATCCTCCATATACAAACCTGGGGTGTGTTATTCATAAGATTGGTTTAATAATAGAAAATAAATCTTAGAAATGAAAATGATTGGTAACATTAAGACCTAAATAGAAGATCCGAATGGCAGAATTGAAAATTAAATAAAAGACTGACTTAGTGATCAGAACTTCTAACCAAAGCGGTCTGCCAACCCACAGAGCAATGACATAAAAATTACAACAGAAAAGTTGACATATGAATGATGGGGCCAAGAGACCCAACGTTCATCAAAGAGTGATTCTAGAAAGAGAGAACAGATAGAATGGAGCCGAGGAGCAAGCTAAAGAAAAAAACACAGGGGAAAACATCCAAATAATTGCTGATTATACAGGTGTAAAATTTCAATGCAGTTGTTAAAGAGGAGTTAATAAAATAGAAGAGGCATGGCATAAAACCAAATATTTAAAATCCATGCATATCTATAACAACATATTAATCCTAGACCAAAATTCTACATAGGAAGACCTGGAGGGTAGAGAGTGGAGGGTGGAAGAAATGAAGATATGTCATAAGGATTGTCTTTTCAGAGAGGAGGCTTTAGTCTACGGATTACTTCCTGATATTGCTAAGAAAATAGGATTTCAAATAGAGTGGTGTTTGTAAAAATACATAAAAATAAAAATATAAGTATAAAAAAAGGAAAGCAGATTTCTATTTCACTGAAGAAATAAAAGCAAGAAAGAATATTTGCTCAATTAGCTAGAAGCTGGAAAGGGAAGCACTCAAGAAAAAATGAAAAGTAAGCAACATAAATTAAGATGACAGAAATAAAGCCAAACATATGGTGATTACAGTAAATATAAATAATTTAATTTCTCCTATTAAAAGACAAACACTATTAGCATTGTTTAAAGGAAACATGTTCCTTAGGAAACCTCCAATAAAATCATTTAAAAAATCATTTAAAAATAAAGAGTTATAGAATACTATAAATATTGAATTAGGTTAGCAACTATCTTTTCTAAGGAAAGATTTTCTTTGTTTAATGGTAATATTTGTGTCACCATTTTTTATTCTTGGCCTATCAAAATAATCTCATTCTATGAAATGTCAAGCTTAGATCAGTTGCTAAATTGTTTTGAAAATTTCACTTGTCTCTCTACCCATTTCCTTTATTAAAGACTTTTTGCTGCATATGATGTATGTAGTCCATCTGTTTGTTCTGAAAGCCTAAACTCGGGGTTTTCTAACTATCTCCTGCAAAAATCTGTGTTTACAACAGTAATTCAGTAAATTATTCTAGAATGACAAAGCTAAAATTTCTTTGTTATCTGACGACCTCATTTCATAGATGAGGACACCCAGGTTCAGAAGGATAAAGAGGCTTGCCCAAGGTCACCCTACTAGTTTGCAGCAGAGTTGGGGCTAGAGTGAAGTGCAGAACTCTTCTTTCTGTCTCAAGTGATGGAAAACCCGAGCTAATCTCGCCTTAATGCCTATAAATGAAAAGCTGAGGATCAGAACTAGGGTCGGGTGAGACTTGCTCCAGGTCTTAAAATTATGCCATCAGGGCACCTGGGTGGCACGGTCAGTTACGTGACTGACTGACTCTTGATTTCAGCTCAGTTCATGATCTCAGGGTCGTGAGATCAAGCCCCACGTCAGGCTCTGCACTGAGCAAAGATCCTGCTTGAGATTCTTTCTCTCTCATTCCCTCTATCCTTCCCCCATCCCCCTCTCTCCTTCTCTAAAAAAATAAAATAAAATAAAATTATGCCATCTGAATGATAACTCTGTCTATAAAATGCTTTCTTCTGTTTTAGCTTCATTCTCAGGTTCCATGTGGTGGCACATGGCTACCAGCATTACCAAGTTTAATTCCAAATTCAAGTCTAGCTTTGAAGAGCCTGGACCTCTAATCTTTTTTTTTTTTTTTTAAGATTTTATTTATTTGTTTGACAGAGATCATTTATTTGTTTGGCAGAGAGGCAGACAGAAGTGGGGGTGGGGGGAAGCAGTCTCTCCCCCGAGCAGAGAGCCCAATGTAGGGCTCAATCCCAGGACCCCAAGATCATGACCCAAGCTGAAGGCAGAGGCTTTAACCCACTGAGCCACCCAGGCACCCCTGGACCTCTAATCTTAACCATCAAAAGTATCTTGATGTTTCATTGGCTCACGTTGAATCATGTGACCATCCTTGAACCAGTCACTGGAACCACAGTGCTTGTTCCACCAGCTCCTGCCTGAGCCCCATGCCCATCCCCAGGGCAGGAAATGGGTCCAACTCCACCCAAAGCACATGGTCTGGGAATCAGGAATGTTCCCTAGAGGATAATCTGGGCACTCAGAATAGGAAAAGTTAAATGTAGGGTGAAGGGCAGACAAGTCAAGTCTCCTTCCTTCTGGTGTAGTAAGTTCACTGCACAATCACTGAAATGTGTTCATTCTTCCACTCAAGGAAGTAACTGCTGCTAAACCTAATCATCCTGTTTCAGGGGCAGAAATGAGCAGGCAGGTGAACTTGGCTTCTTTTTTCATTTAAAAAAAAAAAAAAAGGCTTTTTGTTTTGTTTTGTTTTGTTTGTTTTGGGGGGGGAATGCTGCCTAAAGGGCAATAGTGAAGGATGACAATAGCAAAGCCATTGTTCATTGTTCTGTCATCATCTATTGCAATTTCCAAATCAGCAAAACCAGCAGCTGTCTGGAGTGACAAATCCCTTGATAAATGGAAACCTTCCCGGTTGCCAAGCACTAACAGTGCTCCAATCAATGATTGTGAAAAATCAATGGAGAATATGGAACCTGAGGTAATAATACTCTCAACTCTATATACTTTCAAAATAGGCTAGAGTATCGAGTTCAGACCGCCGCCAGCCCTACGGATGTTGTTTATGGAATACTTTCAGTCTTGGTGTCCTTCAGACACAGGAAGAGACACAGGAAGGGTGGTGATAGGTATCCCAGCCTCTCTTGGACTTGGGATTGTGTTGGAAGACCTCTGTAGTTTGTGACTCCTTAAAAACCGGTGGTGTTGTGTAAAAGACAAGACCTCATCACATTCCCCTACAACCCTGTGTTGTATGAACTTGTAAAGGATGACATCTTGCCTATAGGATATATGGCCCAGGACTGGACAATCACTATTTCTGTTCTTCCTGGTCATAGTGATTGGTCCCAAGAGGGACCGTTCAGAAACCTACCCTTGGAACTTTTCTATGGAAGGCTGGTGGGAAAAAACTATCTTTTTTCACTGGATTTGAGGCTGTAAATATCTGATCCTGTAGCTGTTGATGATTACGGTAAGTGGGGTTTAGAAAAGTCATGTGCAAGGAGGGGCAAGGGGTATTGAAAGGAAGAATGTCCTCCATTACTTCTGTGAGGCATTTGTGTACACATTTTTAGTTTTTGTCCATAAGGCTTATCAATGGGATCTTCTCTCTGGTTCTGACAATAGGTTTGTGCTAAGTCCTTGTGGAATGGAATAGCCAAACCAGATTTTTTCTTTCTTTAGCTAAAGAAGCTGACAGCTGCTCTTTGTTCTGGTGGGGATAGATGGTCAATTCAGAGCAGATGTTTATGCTCTCTCTTTAATATGCAGATATATTCCGAACAAACTCAGATTTGAGCATTATTATAAGGCCATTGGTTTGACTTAGACAAGCTACCTATATATTCCTCTTTGTTTGTGTAAAGCAAAGGCCACTTTGCACCTGGAGACCAGGGATTTTCTGAGAGAGAGGACACTAACATTCCCACAATACTTGCCCATGATTATTTTACTTAGGAAGTTCTCCTAGAGAGGACTGGAGTAGATTCAGACAAGATTCGGTGGAAGAGAAGAGCAATGGGGCCATTAATTAAAGTAACCATAAGCAGAGATTGATGCTAGACCAATGATCTCCTTCCAGCACTGACCAGGAAACACTAGCAGAAGGTGGTTCTGGAGACTCAAGATGATTATATCTTAGAAAAGTTTCTCCTCTAGCATTTTTGGGGTTAACTCATATCAGGAATCAGTTTTGTGTGAGCTGGTGCAAAGGGCCAAAGCACCTAGGGTTCCAATGTATGAAAAGGTTTTAGAGATGTAGTTAGGGCCACGTCCCTACAGACCGGTCTTCACCCACACTACAGATAGTAAGCAGCTATTTACTCTGAACTAAGCCATTGGGTACCCAATGACATTTACTACTTTTTAAATTTCTGGTGCTGTTAGACCATGAGGCTACCCAGGTGGAACTAGTTCCAGCCCAAGGAAGCATATGCCTCCTCCATCAAGTGGGGCCTTGCGCCATGATTATCACTTCTTCCTCTTCTGGTTGCTAGGATAAGGAAGGTGAGGGAAGTTGTGTGTGTGCATATGTTTGTGCTTTCCTCATTGCACAGCATGCTAACTGTTCAAGTTGCATTCTGTTACGTAAACCTAGAGGGCTTGGCCAACTTTTGCAATCCATTGAGTATGTCCCATATGGGTCATTGGCTTTCTATTGGAATACAGACAGTAGTGTAATTTAGCACTCGGGGTGCTCATTGCTACTGAGTTGGTGATGGTTTTCAATTTTCAGAAAATAAATTATAATAAATATAATATTACATAATATAATATCTCATGGATTCATATTGATACTTCCAGTTTTAAGTTAAGACTTCTACTTGACCTCTTTTTACTGTATCAATATGTCCTCTCTTCCATTCCTGGCTTTCAAGGGCACAGGGGGTGACAGAATTAGAATATGTTGTTATTCCTCACTCATTTTATTTAATTTTCATCTCACAACAGTCTTGGAAGAATAACACTAACACCACCTCCATTGTAGCTATTAAACACATCAACACAGTTTTGGTGTATGTTCTTCTCCTGTCCCTCCTTTTTTTCAAGTTTATTGAAATGAAACCTCCATACAGCGAAGATTACCTGTTTTAGGTACACAGATGTATACACTTTGATGTATGAAAGAAAAAAAAAACTTAAAAAGACCCCCCATTCTTAATAAAATTTTGCAGGATATATGTTTCTGAAACATGTAGCCACTTCCTGTTATGCTCCTCCTATGTCCTCATCTTGTCTTATTTCTGTCTGTCTCAGTAGCTATGTGTTTAATGCTCATTAGTTGTCATTACGTCCCTGACCCTTTAGTTATTTTGGTTGTCGAAAACTCATTCCATAGTAAATTACTCAGGGGGGGCTTGTGGGAATAATATTTCTAGAGTTCTTGTGTTTTGATAAGTTTATATATGCCCGGGGCGCCTGGGTGGCTCAGTGGGTTAAAGCCTCTGCCTTCGGCTCAGGTCGAGGTCCCAGGGTCCTGGGATCAAGCCCCGAGTCGGGCTCTCTGCTCAGCAGGGAGCCTGCTTCCTCCTCTCTCTCTCTGCCTGCCTCTCTGCTTGTTTGTGATCTCTGTCTGTCAAATAAATAAATAAAATCTTTTTTAAAAAAAAAAGGTTTATATATGCCCTTTGTACTTAAAAAAATCAATTGTGCTGCCTATAAAAACCTGTCTTTCCTTGAGTATCTTAAATATGTGACTCAATTTTCTTCTGACATAAAGGCTGGCTTTCAATGGCTAATAATAATCTAATTTTCTTTCCCTTAAAAGTTGCATGCTCTTTTGTGCTAGATGCCCAAAGGATTATTTAATGTCTCAGATCATACTAGAATGTGTCTTAATATTGATCATTTTGGGGTCAATATTCTCATGTATGCATTGTACTCTTTGGAAATCTAGTTTCCAATTGCATTTTTTATTTAAGGAATGTTTTCTTGAAATATAGTTTTTAGTATTTCTTCCTTTCTTCCCCTTTGGTTTTCATCTTCAGAAATTCCTGTTATTTATGTGTTCAATCTCCTTGGCCTATTTTCTTTCCTTTTTTTTTTTCTTGGCCTATTTTTCCATACTTGCCACTCTCTCAATTCTTTCTCTCTAAACTCCTTACTTTAAAACCTTATTTTTATTTTTATATTTTATTTTTCTTAAAGATTTTATTTATTTGACAGACAGAGATCACAAGTAGTCAGACAGGCAGGCGGTGGGGGGTGGGAAGCAGGCTCCCTGATGAGCAGAGAGCCCGATGTGGGGCTCAATTCCAGGACCCTGGGATCATGACCGGAGCCGAAGGCAGAGGCTTAACCCACTGAGCCACCCAGGCACCCCTATTTTTATTTTTTAATTGTAAAACAAATATAACATAAAATTTAACATTGGAATCATTTTTAGGTGTACAGTTACATCGTGAAGTCCAGTTGCATTATTGTGTAATTATCCGCCATCACTGTCCCATCTCCAGAACATTTGTCATCTTGCAGAGCTGAAACTCTGCATTCATTAAAGAAGAATTTCCATTCCCTACTCTTTTCCCAAGCTCCTGGAAACTACCATTCTACTTTTCTTATCTGTAAACTGAACTACTCTAAGTACCCCATGTGCGTATTATTGTGCAATATCTCTCCTTTTGTCACTGGCTTATTTCACAGAACGTAATGTCTTCAAGCTTCATTCATGTTGTAGCGTGTGCCAGAATTTCTTTCCCTTTTAAGGATGACTAATATTTCATTGTGTGAATATGCCCCATTTTTTTTTTTATCCCTTTATCCATTGTTGGACTTTTGGGTGGATTCTACCTTTTGGCTACTGTGAATAATGCTACTATGAACATGGGCGTACAAATACTTGTTTGTGTTCTCTGTTTCATACTGATTTTTGAATTTTCCCAACTGCTCACCATGTGTTTCTTTTGTTCTTTCTACTTGCCTATTCTGGGTTCTCTTTTCCTCGAGTCCCTCAGATTCTGCCTCTCTTACTTCCTTGTTCTCACCCAAAGACAAGAGTACCATGCAGGTCTTATGCCTGATTAGTGACCTGTCTCCACTCTCTTGTGTTGGGGACTTGGTTGGCGGGAGGTGTCTTATTCCCTAGATTTGTTGTAAAGTGTTGTCCTTGTGTATCTAGTCTTTCTAATCAACTTCATTTTCATGTCAGGGTCAAAAGATATTGCAAAACTAAGGGTCCTGTGTTACTATTTTCTGAGAATCTCCCATAATTGTTTTTTTTTTTCTTTTACTTTCTGCTCATTATCTCTTGTTTCCAGGGTGCTCAGACATTTATTAATCTGTGCTATTCATTTTTCTTGGAAGTTTATTTGTGGCAATCCCTTGAAGACTTGGAAAAAGGTGTGTTCTTCCAAAAAGCATTTTCAGTTGTTTTAGCAGGACGCCTGGGGACATAACCTACGAATGTATTAAACCAACTCATGGCTTGGAGGTTTGGGGACCCTGTGGGTGGTCCAATTTGGGCTATAATTCCTGTGATTATTATGGCTTTTTAGAGAAGGTATTTTTCTCCCTGCTGTGCTCAGTACTGAAAAATCTTTTTTGCAGAGTCCAGGAGTTGGGGGCTATGTAGGTGCAGTGGTTTTACCTCCTCTGGTTCATCCTTACACAGATGTTGTAGCTCTTTGGATCCCTTTTTGGGAGGGTCTTGCATTTAACTTCCCACTTGGGGAGGGCCTTGGGCTGTGTGTCCCATGAGATTATGAGAACTGAAGCCTAAGATCATGAGGTTTGGGAAAGGCTTTCAGCACAAAAATGGTTCACTACTGTGTGCACCCTTCTAGATCTCTCTCTCCTCTTAGTTTTTGGCCTAATAACTCTTCACACCAATAGCATTTTTAGTTGTTTTCCATGGGAAGGGTGGCCTTCCATTTGATTAGAAATGGAAGTCTCACATCATTTTTTTAACATGTAAGTTTTTATAGAAATATTACCACTGTATGTAGTTGTAAGAATCATTCTTTCTTTCAGCTAGATATTAGGAACCATGCTAGGTGAGTCTGGGGCATCCAGATCAAGTATTGGAACCCAAGAGCATCAAAGAAGTCTTAAGGAAGCCAGATACAACCCGAGAACCCAGATCAGATCAACACATAGGACAAGTCATGTTGGAACAGCCTTTTCTTACCTTTTCTCACCTTTTCTCCTACACTGTAGGCATTGGCTACAGAAGACTCACTTCAATTTTGAGATGGCCTAAATGCATTTTTCTTGGTTGACATCTGATGGGCAAGACATGGGTCCTGGAATCTGAATGCCTAGGTTTGAATCCTGGATCCACTATTTAGAGTATTATGACCTTGAGCATGTAATGTAATCTCTCAAATCCACTTCCCCCATTTTCAAAGGGGATGAGAACAGTCCATGCCTTATTGTGATGTTCTGAGTGTTGCAGGTGATAAAGTATTTAAAACAGATCCTGGCACATTTGCATGCCCACTGTGAGAATTAGCTGTAATCCCAATATCCCCAACGTGAAAAGTCTTGTGGCATTTTTTTCTCCATTTGTTTTCTTCTTGTTGAGCCATACTCCATCTAGCCCCTCATACTATCATCCAGAAGGAGACCTCTTTTGTTTACCACAGTTAGTCTTTGATGTAATTAAAATGCTGAGCCAAAGTTTTAGGTATTGAAATGAGAAAACAATTTTAAAACACAAGGACAGAGTTTTCTGAGTGGATGGGAAGGCATGTGATGGGGCGAAAGAAGCCACACTCCAGAGATGAAGTCGCTGCATCTTTAAAGATGGCAGTGCTCAAGGGAGAAGAGGACAGTATGGCTGACGTAAGGGGCAGAGGGGCAAGGCAGATGTGGAAAAGTCCTGTGCATTCAAGAGACTGAGTCACTAATTGATTAACAGTGGTGTCTTTGCATAATGAAGTCTCATATTTACTGCACTATGGATTGCAAGAATTCTGCAAACATTAAGTTTGAGTGGGCCATAGGGAACTGACCCCTGAGTTTGTATCTGGGTTTTCACAGTTCCTGGAGTTTGCTTTTGGCTGCTCTCTATTCTTTTTTTACTTCACACATTTCTTACCATCAAGAGACCCAGTGTGCTTTTGACAGCTTGGCTGTGATGGTTCTGGACAACCACATAAGCTTTCTGAATGCCTTTTCCTACAGCCCCATCCAAACTCATCTCCTGTGAGCTTTCTGAATTTTCTCTCCCTTACTAATTTGACAAACATATCATTCTACAATGTCATGTGTGATGGATTAATTTATTCTCCATTCTTTTTTTTTAAGATTGTATTTATTTGAGAGAGAGAGAGTGAGAAACAGAGATCATAAGCAGGGGGAGGAGGTAGAGGGAAAAGCAGTCTTCACACAAGCAGGGAGCCCGAAGCAGGACTCAATCCTGGACCCAGAGATCATGAACTGAGCCGAAGGCAGACGCTTAACCAACTGAGCCACCCAAGTGCTCTTGTTCTCCATTCTAAGAACACTCTAATGAGGGTTTTCTGGAAAGCTGGTCACTTTACTCCCAAGGGAGTTTATTGATTCTGTCCTGTATGCCAACAGCAGCCCATGTTGGGGAGAAAGCTGAGAAGCAGGATCACCCATTCATTACCAGTGATAATATAAAATGGTACAGCTATCCTGGAAAATACTTTGGTGCTTTGCTATAGAACTACATGTGCAACTACCCTATGACCCAGCAGTTGCACTTCTGGGCACTGATTCCAGAGAAATGAAAACTTAATTTTACACAAAAACCTGTACACAAATGCTTATAGCACTTTTATTCATAATGCCCCCACCTGGGAGCAACCCAGATGTCTGTCAGTGGGAAAATGTTTCAACAGGATACAGTATATCCATATGGTGGAGTACTACTTAGCAGTAAAAAGGAACACATGGTTGATGCTGCAGCAACCTAGATGAATTTCCCAAGAGTTATCCTGAATGAAAAACAAAAAAAGAAAGAAAAAGAATCAGCCTCAGAAGGTTACCTCCTGTGTGATTCCATTTATATAACATTCTCGAAGTGGCACTGCGAAGTGGTGGTAAAGTGGCACCATCAGTGGTGGCCAGGGGTAAGGAGCGCTAAGGGCAGGAGGGACATGGGCAAGACAAGAAAAGCACAATATGAGGTATCCTTTCAGTGCTGGGAATATTCTGTATCTTGGCCTTTTTTCTGTTTGGAAAACACACACACACACACACACACTGAGAAACAATAGTTTCCCAGTTGCAGTATTGTGCTTTGGTTTTGTAATACTAATTACCACTGGGTAAAGAGCACGTGTGGTTTCTCTATCCCTTTCTTACAACAGCACATGAATCTACAATTATCTAAAAATGCAAGTTCAAAAAAAAATGCTGACAGACATCAAGTATTCCAAACAGTGATTGGCACAAGGCCAGAGCTGTTTAAGCCTTTACTGTTATTGGTAATGATGGTGTGTTAATGTGTTGGTTCTGTTGGGTTCTAATCCCATAGATGATAGGATGTGGGATGAAGATGAGGAAATGGTTAAGTGGGCCAGATACTGTAGGGGCATATAGAGGAAACCTCTCGAATATCCTTGGACTTCCTTGTCTTGGAGTTAGGAGAGCTCATCCCTTCCTCTTGGCAGCTTCTTGGCCTCCAGAGGACTTCACATAGTACCACCTCCCAGAAGGCCATGAATCTCTTAAGGCTCCCAGGATCTGCTGTTTGAGTCTACAAGGCTCACCTAGCTTTTGGGAAAGAAATCTTTTCTGTAGTTCTTTCCAGAACTCTTTGAGTCCAGAGCTCCATTTGCTTCCACGCATACCTGGAATGTTGTAGATAGCATAGGTCTTCAAGCGAAGGGGAAGGAGGTCTCATTCACGTTGCCGTGCTGAGGACTGTCTTGCCCTTGGAGCTTTACAGGACCATCATGACCCATGCTCCCAGCATCCAGCCTGACCCTCTTCCTGGAGAACTCTCATGCCTCAGAAATGATTGTGTTTGGCCTACTGGTTCTTGATGAGAGGTGATACCATCTCGATGAGAGGTGGTACATTTAGACATAGTGCTAGGTTTTGGGTTGCCCAAAAGAAAAGCCACCCTGTCTGCCCACAGCATGCCTGGTACATGGAGGATAGCATCTCCCTCCTCCCTTTCCGTGGCTTGACTACATAGCATGTTTCTCTTTAGCGTCCATATTAACTGTGCCACATTGTGGTATAATTAAAAAACTATAAAGTCTCAGCACACTTGAATGAAATGCACTGTTGACATTAAGTGATCTAATCCAGGTGATCCAGCGTGTATTTAATGCTAAGCATCACGGTGGCCAGGCTGAGGGACAAATAGGAACACACTGCACACATTGCATGCTCGTCACATAAAGGAAAACAATTCTTTTCTTCAAAGCGCTTGACCATGTACTCCTAGAGTTAAAAGAACATCAGTTGGGAAGATACTGTAACTCAGCAAAGTCTTCATTCTTGCTGGAGGAAGATGTTTCCCTTCCTGGTCCCCCACTTGGGTCTGATCTCACATTCCTTATACTCATACCAGGATCAGGAGCAACAGGGGACTCAGCTGCTGTCACTAACATCCTATACTTATCCCTTCCTTAAGAACCAACCTGGAATCCAGACTCTGACCCAGTGTAGCCTGGGCCATCTCCAAAATTGGTAGGATTTTCTTCTCGTAGCTGAAGTTGCCACACACGTAGGTCTTTAAGTTTTATGTTCATCCCCAGGAACTTGGTCTGGAGAGTTTAAACAGATGTGAACTCACCACCATGAGACACTGAAAGGTAGTTTGTCTCTGGAGCTGGAGAAATCCCAGTTCCTTTCTGAGCTCCGTCACTTATCACCTCTCTGAGCTTGAACACATTACTTACCTTTCTGAGCTTCAAGGACATTCACTCTAATATGTGGACATAAATACTTAGGTGGCCAAGTTTGAAGTTTGAGATCATGTTTATTTAATTTCTATATATTTGACACTCAGTAGCAACAAGCTCCAATTATTCATCATAATTCAGAGAGAAAGAGAGATGACAGGAGCCAAAACTCTGTGATCATTGCTAACATGTATAACCTTGATGTCCACTGGGATTACTTTGTCCTTTAAAATTCAAATGAAATTGGCTTTACCTCCACTCCACATATGGTGGGAGAGCCAGTGTCCCTTCCCATCTCTCTAGGACTCTCTGAGTTGTGATATAGGTCAGATCTGCTCACTGTCTTTGTGTTTCTCCTTTTGTGGGATTAGGTCAGTTTCAGGGTTACCCCAGTGTCTTGAAAACACTGTCCACAGAAGTTGCAACCGCAGTTTTTTCACTTCTTCCAGATCCCCTGAGACAAGGTTTTATTCCTCAGATTGTTGGGAAAGCTTTAAGGCAACAGAGGTTTATGTGGCAATCCCTCCAAACCCAAGTTGGAGTATTAGACATCCCTGCTCCTAAAAAATGCCCTTCAACCACCTGCCACTGGGAACTTATCACTGATTACACTTCTCTGTCTTCCCATCCTGTTACTTAATCCCCTTCTCCTTCCCTCCCCACTTTATCTCAAAATAAGTGTCCTCCTCCTGCCAGCCACTCACCAAATTCCTGCTAACTAAACAGAGAGCACCTTCGTCAAGGGAGCCATCTCCTTCCCCATGGATAGTTTTTCTATATGAAAGTAGCCCATCAAGGCATTTTCCTAATCAAACATGGTGAATACCCTAAGAGGGTCTCCAAAGCCAACCGTTGAAATGACATTTTTTATTCTACTACATGAAAAAACTCAGAAGTACAAATGGTCTTAGATCTCTGGGTCAGGGATGCCATATAAGATTTGGCAGGTTGTGCACTGCACAAGATGTCTGGCCAAGAAGGTTAAATAGGGATCAAAATGTAGCCCCTTCCCTCCTCAAGCTGTGTGCCCTTTGATGTTGGGTGCATTCAGAGGAGTACTTTTTCCTAGGTCAGTCACTAACATCGGAATAGATCATTCTGATTTTCTACTGGGGACAGAGAATAGTGGTGGTGGTGATTTCTTCTAATTTATCTTTCCATAAGGGGTACCATTTTTCTCATTCTCATAGAGGTGTATGTATTAGCAGTGGCCTTGCTTGAAGTCAGGACGTTTGCAATCATTGGGTAAATCAGAGTCCTGAATTGAAGTAACACAGTGTCAGGAACTGAGCGGTAACAGCAGCGGGGCTGTGTCGTCTTGAGGGAAAGACATCTGCGGTTCTCCCCAAGCTGTCACCGGGAGGTATCATTTGCATATTAAACAAATATTTAAAATTAGCCATGCAGCAAACAATCAGAAGCTGCACCGCAGACATCATCCCTTCAAAGCAACAGCAGGAATTAAAGTGTACCTCCAGGTGTGCACATCTGGATGGGGGTTGGTATGACTTGAGCTGGGATCTGCTCCTATGACAGGTGAATTTTTCAGGTAAAGAAAATAGAAAAATAAAAATAATAGAATGGTTCATATAAAAATAACAAAATTTAATTTTAAAATACCAACTCCTTTATACTGCCATCCCAGGGGGAGGGGAGCTATTTTGAGGGTTAAATGTGATAATGTATTTAGAAGTACGTGGCTGCAGGAAGTGCTCAGTAATGTTAGCTACAACTGCCATTATTCCTGGGGTGACAGCCAGATATTTACAAACTGATCAGAATGGACAACACCTATAGGTAAACCGCACAGACATTATCTGACCTGGTTTTCTTCATTTGATCAAAATGTATTATGCAAGTAATAGACCAGTGTTTCACTAGGTTAAGAACTGTGCATGTTTTATTCGGTTTAATCCTGTGAGACCCTCTTGTAGTAGGGAATAGCATTATCCCCATGTTACAGATAAGGAAACCGAGGCATGGGGAAATTGAGTGAGCTTGCCAAAGTCATAACTGCAGCCAATGGGACTGAAGCCAGAGCTCACGACCTTGGCTCCCACATGATACTGTTTCCTTCCATTCTGCTTAAGTCACCATGTAAAGACATACCTGTCTTCTTTGATTCAACCCTTTTGGTGATCTAGGCACTGCACCCAGATAAGTAAATCTTTTAAACCACTTTATGCTTTCCTCTATTTCGCAGTTTTTCTGCAGTTGCCCTACTATTTTTATAATTTGGAAAAAGAGTGATAAATTAAATAAAATGTTAGTTAAATTTAAAGGAGAAAATAAATTGATGCTTCCCGCCCAACCAACGGGACTATGGATTTATGTCATTAACTCAAATGCCTTCCCTGGCACATGTCCTGCATATCCATCAGTTTACTCCTTCATGGCATGTTGGTGGGGGGCTTCTATCCCAATATGATTGAGATTAAATATGCTGGAGGGAAGGGGATGCTGGGAATGTCTTTCCAGGCCGACTGGGTGCTCCAGCTCTCAGGCCTCCAGGGTCTGTGTCCCTCACACTGATCATGTTCAGGATCCCTCCTGTGTGGGCAGAAGAGACAGCAACCCACTCTTGTGATGGGAAACTGCTCTCTATTCTTTTTCAAACTAGAGCAATATTGGTTTGTTTACTTTATTGAGTTTAAGAATGACGTGTGTAGAGGGGGGTACTTGTTGAAAATGTAGATTCTCAAAAAAAAAAAAAATAGGGAGGGAGGGAGGAAGGGAAGGAAGGAGGGGAGCTGTAGATTCCCATACTTCTACGAAATACCAGCTTATAAGAGTGAGGGTGGTCCCAGGAGTCTTCATGCCTACGAAGCCCCCAGAAGATTTAGCTGTGCATTCTCCTTCCACTCTGCTTTGGATGGGGTGTGGGTGAGGAGAGGGAGAAATACTTGGTACTTTCTCTCAGCTGGGTCTGCGCTGAGCATTTTGGATTTTTTTTTTTTTTTTTTTTGACAGACGGAGATCACAGAGAAGCAGGCAGAGAGAGGAGAAAGCAGGTTCCCCGCTGAGCAGAGAGCCCGATGCGGGGCTCGATCCCAGGACCCTGGGATCATGACCTGAGCCGAAGGCAGAGGCTTTAACCCACTGAGCCACCCAGGCGCCACTGGGCTGCGCATTTTGGAAATAATTTTTCATTTACTCCTCACAAGAACCCCCATTGGCACCATTTCACAGATGAGTAAACTGAGACTCAGAGAGTTTAAGCCAGTGGTGGAGCCAGGGTACTGACCCAGAGCTGCCAGACCCCAAGGCCTACCCTCTTGGCCAGCATGTTAGTAGTCACTTCCAGATCCAGGTCTACCAGCTGGTCCCATCATTGTCATGAAGGACTCTTGTTGGGACACATATTCCCAGGGGTGCCTGGGTGGCTCCGTCAGTTGAGCGTCCAGCTCTTGGTTTCAGTTCTTTTTTTTTTTTTTTTAAAGATTTTATTTATTTATTGGTCAGAGAGAGAGAGAGTGAGTACAGGCAGACAGAGTGGCAGACAGAGGCAGAGGGAGAAGCAGGCTCCCCGCTGAGCAGAGAGCCCGATGTGGGACTCGATCCCAGGACGCTGGGATCATGACCTGAGCCGAAGGCAGCCGTTTAACTAACTGAGCCGCCCAGGCATCCCTTGGTTTCAGTTCTTGATCAGTTCTTGATCTCAGGGTCCGGGGATCAAGCCTCAGGTTGGGCTCCACACTCAGTGGGGAGACTGCTTGAAATTCTCTCCCCATCTGTCTACCACTACCCCCGCACATGCACACATGTGCTCTTTCTCAAATAAATAAATAAATCTTTGTTTAAAAACCACATACATATTCCCAGACTTATCCTACAATCACAGAATCAGAACCCGAATGTAGGACCCGGAATGTGAATTAGTAACAAGACCCCAGGTGGTTTGTGATATGAGGACAAACTTATACTCTAGACTTCTGTCCAAGCAGGGCTCTTATTCAGCTGGTGTGCAGTGGCCATGGTTACCTACATTGGTTAAACACTGGAACACCTCCATTCTGATTGGTGAATACTTGCTGCCCAACATTGCTGGTGCCCCTGGCACTTCCGGCACCATACCAGCCGCTCACCACCTAGAATGTCTCACAGTCCAGGAGCAGAGGGCTACTGGCCAGCTTCCTTAGGATCATCAGGGGTCTGCTGCAGGACTGAAACCATTGTATGTTCTGATTTGCAGGTGTTCATGCATAGCCGTTATCGGATTTTGAATGCCATCCTGAATATGAGTACATCTCCTTGTTTAGATCATCGACCCTGGAAGCCAGGAAAGATGACGGGCTAACATATCTTTCCATTGCAAATGGGTCCCTAGACATGGTTAATTGCTCATTACATTTAGTTTTTTTTTTTAAATATCATAACTGTATGACTTCTGTTCTTGTATGTGTTGTAAGAGGGGGCCAGTATGGAAGGTGAGATGTGTGCAGGGGTCCCGGAGCTGGTTTCTGGAGGCTGTGTATCACGGTGGTCCCTGGGAGCCTGGAACAGAGCAAGAGCCCCAGACTTCAAGGAACTTGGGAATAGGAGAAAGCAGTGATATCGCTGAAATGGAACATGGGGTGTTCGGCAGACAACAGGTCCTCAAAGAGACATTTGTTCAATGTAGGTGAGTGAACATAACAAGAGAATTGCAATTGGGCTCATTTTTCACATAATCTAAAGAGAAGAAAGGACCTATGGGTAGAAGTATGTCAGTTTCAATTCCACTGTAGCCGAGGCATGTGAAAAAGACATTAACTTCTTGGGAAGGAACCCATTA
Organism: Mellivora capensis; assembly: GCA_004024625.1. Lineage (NCBI taxonomy): Eukaryota > Metazoa > Chordata > Mammalia > Carnivora > Mustelidae > Mellivora > Mellivora capensis. The sequence continues at coordinate 268 of PISX010009738.1, read as the reverse complement.
AGCCAAATAAACGTCACTGTAGCCAAACATTATTGGCTCCCTGACTTCCACAGATAACTTTAGAGATGGTTATTTCTTTAGTTGAGAAATCATGGCCAGGTATTTTCAATGGAAATGAGTTTTGCAACCTCTAACATGTTTGAGAAAAAGAAATATTTTGACACACTGTTCCAATAATAGATAATGCAGAATAATCTCCCGGGTAAATCACCAATGTGGAACAATTTACTTCATAGGAAAGCTGGTTCTCTGCGCCACCCCCCCCCCC
>PISX010009737.1:50378-74482 GCA_004024625.1 Mellivora capensis | reverse complement strand
GAGGATGTGGAGAAAGGGGAACCCTCCTACACTGTTGGTGGGAATGCAAGCTGGTGCAACCGCTCTGGAAAACAGCGTGGAGGTTCCTCAAAAAGTTGAAAATAGAACTACCCTATGACCCAGCAATTGCACTACTGGGTATTTACCCTAAAGATACAAACGTAGTGATCCGAAGGGGCACGTGCACCCGAATGTTCATAGCAGCAATGTCTACAATAGCCAAACTATGGAAAGAGCCTAGATGTCCATCAACAGATGAATGGATAAAGAAGACGTGGTACATATACACGATGGAATACTATGCAGCCATCCAAAGAAATGAAATCTTGCCGTTCTCAACGACGTGGATGGAACTAGAGGGTATCATGCTTAGTGAAATAAGTCAATCAGAGAAAGACAACTATCATATGATATCCCTGATATGAGGAAGTGGAGATGCACCATGGGGGACTAGGGGGGTAGAAAAAGAAGAAAAGAGACAAGATGGGATTGGGAGGGAGACAAACCATAAGTGACTCTTAATCTCACAAAACAAACTGAGGGTTGCTGGGGGGAGGGGGTCGGGAAAGGGGGGTGGTGTAATGGACATTGGGGAGGGTATGTGCTATGGTTAGTGCTGTGAAGTGTGTAAATCTGGCGATTCACAGACATGTACCCCTGGGGATAAAAATATGTTTATAAAAAAAAAACAAAAAACCTAGAAGGCTCCTGAGATCTCCTAGGCACCAATGAAGAGGTATTCAAACACCTAACAATAAGGGATACACTCCAAATCCAATTACTACAGACCATTTACATTTAATTTGTTTCCAGAACAAAAGCATCTCTAGTGTTCTATTTTGTTACAAGAAAAATCACCCTGTCCTGTACAGTTTCTATAAATCACCACATCCAAAGGGAAGTAAAAGGTTACAGAAGCCCAGAAGAAGAAAGGAAAAAAAAAAAAAAAAAAAAACAATTGGATGTGAGTGCCTTTAACATTAGGTAGATTTGCACCCAACGTATAATATGCCCATAAGCCAAAATCCATTCACCTTTGGGTCCTAGATTAACACAACTGGAACCAAGGGAATTCACCAGTGAACAGAAGGACTTTCCAGAACTCCTTTCCAGAACTTTCCTTTCCAGAACTCCTACCACCATAGATCTCTGAGAAGAATGTGGGCAACCAGTCAGGCCATAGGCTGGAAAGCTGTTAAACTGTCAATAAATTAACAAACTATTCTCTGACAACATCAAGAGAAGAGACTGCTTCAGAGAACAAGAAAGGAGGGGGACAGACAACTCTGGTCCTACAAGGGAAGCATCTGCCACCATATCTAAGCTATACCAGTCACATCATCATTTGGCAGATAAGCGAAGCCAAACAAAAAGACAATTATCACCTTGGAGTCCAATCTCCAGCTCCTACATCAGATGAAAATGGAGGGGCATTGCATCCGAGTGGAAAGACAAGGCCATCGCAGGGCACAAGGAGAGAGGGCACTCGACCAGCATGCGCCATCAGCCAAGGCAACACCATAGCTCCTCTCAGAAGGAGATGCTTGATGCTGCCTCTCAGAAGTAGAATCTTCCATTCAACAGTTATTAGATGTCTACTGTGTGCAAGGGCCATATGCTAGATGAGTCAGAGCAGAACCTACCCATGTGTATACCCCCAGAATATAGATATGGACACTGAGGCCTAGAAACTCCCTCAGTAAGGCAAATGTATTACAATGTAAAGTTTGTGTATCCTAAGTATACAAAGGGCCATATGATTTATCACTTGATGATGGCAGAATCAAGAAGGGCCACACGGAACAGGTGACACATCAGCCAGTATGGGAGGGTGGCAATAAGCAAAAATTGAAAATACGGGAGAGACAGACAAAAATTTGGAGAGGAGTCTCTATTCCCCTTGGCACGTAGAGGACAAAGTTAGACTGACGTATGGGGTTCATCAAGGGTCCTCAACAGGAGATGGAGGGCTGGTTTTATTTAGCAGGGAATGGGGAACCCATTTCGTGTCACAAGGAATACAAGATGTGCTTGAAACCATTTACACCATTATCCAGGAACCTCTAGGATAGACTGGATGAGACCAAGGCTAATGGCAGAGAGCATAATGATGAGGCTATCACAAGAGTTCACACACAAGGTCATGGTACGCCAAACTGAGAGGCAGCATCAAGACCTCAAGGCTTCAAGGGAGCTCTGATATACAGACAGAATACACAGGACCCAGGCCCCAAAAGGGGGACAAGAGAAGCCAAGAATCAAAGAAGAGGCAGCAATTAGAGGAAAATAACCCCCTCAGCCCTGAGTGCCTACTGTGCACAGTGCTCTGGCAATGCAAATGTGATTAAGACACACCTCTAACGCTCAAGAAATCAGAGGACAGAGAATCAACAACCACATAACTAATGCCAACAACCTTATGATTTACAGATACACAGACTTGCTCTTATTTGTCACTTAGATGTAAATTTCCCATCATCTTTCAGGCCTTCTCATACCCTTCCGTCCAAGCCTCATGATTCGTACATTTTTCTAAAAGTTATTGACAACCTATACCCAAACTAATCCCAGGAAATTTAAGGCTGAGGTCCACATTTTGAGACAAGGACCGAGTGGAGATACAGAAAGGTTACCGCCAAGGTCACATGGTCAGTGGCCAAATCAGCTTGTCTATCTCTCACGTCATGCTCTCACTGCGCCCCCTCCCTGAACCTCTCACCCAGCCCTCTTGCTCTCAGGGTCCTCAACTCAGCCTCATCACTGTCACTTGCCATCTGAGCGACTGTGAGTAGCCTTAACCATATACTTCTGGTCTGGTTTCTCCCCGTTCCTGCCCAGTACTTCCAGATAAATCTGCCTAAGACCAGATTTGCATCACACCACTTCCACTTACAAATCTTCGTACCTCTGCCAAACAAAGCTCAAATTCCATAGCCTGACATTCAGGGACTCCCACCACTGGTCAAATGCCACCATTTACAATATGTTGCTACCTCCCATTTAGCTTTTAGGAGCAACAACCACTTTAAGTTTTTCTGCAGCCTTCACAGCCCATAAATGTGCACATATAAGGCAGTCATTCAGAGATATATATATACACACACAGAGATATATCTCATATATCCTTGGAAATATGAGAGAAAAGCAATGTCATAATTACCGTGTATTCTCCTAGTGCTCTGCTCGGCTTTTTTCCCCAAGTTACATAGCATTCTCTAGTTCCAGGAGTTTCTGTTTCATTGGGAATACAAAATATGAAGCTTTTATGAAAACAAGACAATAAGTGATTGATACCTGGGTTGTGTGGGAGAGACTGAGCTCCTGTAAGCTCAGAGAAGAGAGAAATCCATGCAAGCTGGCGGGGCCTAGCATCAAAGATGGATGAGATCTTGGGCTGCCTTTAAAGATGAGGGCAGAATTGAGACATATGGAGAAGAGATGGACAGACAATCTCAGCTTCTCAGAAAACACATAAATTCCCTCAAAGTTCCCCTGTGATTCTAAAAGCATTCATTTCAGATCACATTAGGAACCCCCTTTCTGCAACACAGGGCCTGACAGCTGATAAGAAAACCAGACCAACACCATGCCACTCCCCTGGGTCTGACTGTGGAAAAGAACAGCATGAGCTGACAGGTCCCCCACCCCCACCACGAACATCTCCCAGCATCTGAGCAGGACTGGTCGCCACCAGGGTCTTCAGAAGGCATGAGCCCTGGTGCTATTCTATGTGAAAGAGATAGGCTAAGAACCTGCTCTGTGGAAAATCCTCATATGTGTGGAACTCAGGTGGTGAGAAGGGAGTCTGCATAGGATGGAGGGGGCAGAAAATGAGGGGAAGGGCGGAAGGTAAGCAGAGCCCAGAAGATGGCTATTGCTTCTCCAGATCAATCAGTCTGGGTCCAGGCAGATCAGAATGTGTGCTACTGCAGGGTTAATAGTTTCTAGAGACTAAAAGCTTGATTCATAAAAAATTGAAGATGACTTTGACTGTAGGATTTTTTTTTTTTTTAACATGCAGAGGTTTCGCTGCCTTGTAGTGATTAACCCCTACGAAGGCCCCTCAGTTGCCATGCAGTCTTTTTGGAGCATTCCTGCCCGGGGAAATGTGGAAACCAACACTGGAGACAAACAGGAGGGTCGTTTAATAAAGTGTTCAGGTTCTCTAGGTGGAGAATGTAAAGGTCAGGGGTAACATCTTAAATAAAGAGGAAAGAAAAAAAATCCAGTAGAATTGCAACCCCTGAACAGTGGCAGGGCTGAGATGGCAGAACTTCCCCACGCAAACCAGGAGCCAAAAATAGGTGCCATCCATCTCACTCCAGACATGCTTTTAATCTGTATCATTCCAATCTGCAAGAAATGAAGGAAGGAGGGAAGGAAGGAGAGGGGGAAGGAGGGAGAGAGGGAAAAAAAGGAGCAAAAGGGGGAAACGCTGGACATTAAGGCAGCCCAAAGCTTGTCTATTTCATTTTGGGGTGGCGGGGGTTGGGTGGGGGGAGGTAAGGCATAAAGGGAAAGGGAGAGAGAGAATTTTAAGCAGACTCCATGCTCAACCCACAGTTTGATCTCACAACCCTGAAACCATGACCTGAGCTGAAATCAAGAGTCAGACATTTAACCACCCAAATAAGCCACCCAGGCGCCCAAGACTTGTCTATTTCATCACCAGGTTTCCTTTCTTCTGTTATATGTGGACCTTCACGTTACTGCAGTTTTTAATGAGTGTGATGCTGCCTGACTTCTGCAGAAGTGGTAATTACATCCCATAACTTATTAAATAAGAAATCCCATTTCACCAAAAAAAAAAAAAAAAGTCATTACCACTAAAAATAAAAATGGAAGCCTGCTATTTATATGCTCCCTGTCACAGTGCCCTCTCACACACACAGCGGGATAAAAACAGAGACATATGTGACACAAAAAGTTACTCTCCCGTTCCCTGAGAGCCTGGGATGCAACAGAACTGTAAATCCGGGAGGCGCACCCACTGGCAGAAATCCTGCTTGCGGAGTCTGTTAATTTAGATTCGTTTCCATCTACTAGTTTAGATGATCGGCAAGTAAATACCATTTCATCGAGCACACACGTGCCACTTTCAGAAGAAAACATGCCGGCAAATCCTCTGAATCTCATGGAATCTACAGAATATTGACTCCACGGGGCAACATGGAGCCTGGAATCAAGGTCACTCACTTGTGCACACTCGCCAGCTCTTGCTCTCTCACAGGAGAATGACAAGAAGTTTCACTGAACAACAAAAAAAGGCGGAAAATGTATTTCTAGGCAGTTTGATGCATGTTTTGCATTATGGTACGTCCAAGTGGATGATTGATTACATACAGAGCATAACCTCTTGGAACTGACCTCCCCTTGTGCCCTTACCAGAGGAGCAAACATCAGTCCCTCCTTAGGGACTGCCCTCTCTAGATGCTGGCTCAGTTCTGCTTCACAGGTTGTTAGCCAAGAAGTCACATGGTCTCTTCTCAGACCTGCTTCTGCCATTTGTATTTGTCAGTACAATTACTTAATCCTCAATATTTACAGTAACAATTGTAGCTACCACGTATTATGTACCATTGTTCTAAAGCCTTTATGTGTATTGATGGTTATAATTCTCACAGCAATCCTATGAGGTATGTCTGATCACGAGGCCTATTGGACCAATAAAAAAAATTCAGGCCACAGCCTGGGTCTAAAGCTAAAATAGCAAAGCTCAGATAGTCTGTCTCCACAGCCCATGCTTTTAATTACTACCCTTTGCTGCCCAAATAGGAGGTAAACTGACACTCTTGAAGACAAAAAAAAAAAAAAAAAAAAAGTGGCTTTTAGAAATTAGACCAAATGTTTTAAAAAGACTCACTGAAACTATTTTCTTGAAAAACAGTTGGCATCACACCAGATATAGACAAAATAATTGTAAAAGATTGGGAGGAAAAAAAAAATCACCAGAAATGTATAATCCTGGGCTCAGATGACCTGACCGTATATATGAGCTCACTCTGCCTGCACTGCAAGCAAATGGGAATCAGAAGCGGCACATTGCAAATACAGTTTCCAGCCAGTTGAATTCAGAACTCCCAGCACTGAATCAGTATTTGAAGAAAGGGTCTACATGTTTGAGGTATAGACATGAAAACTTGATCCATCTCAAGTAAAAAAAGAGCATTAAAGTTACCTATGTTTCCAGCCTTAACCCTACTTTTTTTCTAAACCAAACACCTACTCCTCAGCACATCTGGTAGAGGCTTCCAGTACATGGAGGTATGCCAACACATACACAGCCCCAGACACGCCCAGAGCTATCAAGCACCTTAAAACAGAAAATGCTGCCTAACAAGTCTGGTGTGGCCCCAATCAGAAACCAAGCTCCTTGAGCAGGGTTTGCCTGCTTTGTTTGCGTCTACAAACCCTAGAAGAACACCAGCCACATAAAAGGCAATCAACTGCTATTTGCTGAATGAATGACAGCATAACTGATGAACGGGAATGATGGGCAACTATAGTATTTGCTAGGTGAAAGTAGGTCAAGAGCGGCAAAATCATACAAGGAATTGGAAAGGTCCCTCACAGGTAATGAAGGTGAATGCGGTTTTTACACGACTTAATTGTTAAGTGGTGTAATTCTTCACTTGTCTCTGATCCAAAAGAGTAATAAGAAACAATGGCAAAAAAATATATAATGTATACAGGACTAAAAATTCTATTTAGTGGAAGGAAAGAAAGAGAATAAGTAATGCTTACTAAGTGCCAGATGCCTCCAAATACATTGTCACTTTAAACACAAAAATCTGTAAAGCAGGTCTTACCCCTTTCAGAGTCTTACCTACTTACCTAACAAGTCCCTCACTCCCTTTGAGACTTGGCTTATTAGGAACACAGTAAATTGTATGCTGTACCCAACAGAAGAATGGGATAAACACAGCCACTCATGGATGACCTCTTCAGAAATGACTAGGGGATAGAGTGTCAATAAGCAACTGCAGAATAATTAAAATAAATGAGATCTACTAAGAAACTACACTCATCTAAGCTACTTCTTCTGAAGGTTTTTCCAACAAACATCAGCCAGTGGCTCAGAAGTCCTGAATATGACATTAACAGCTCACCAACCATGTGGTTTTTAGCCACGCACAGCCTCTCAGGGCCCCAGTTCTCTCATCCATGAAAGGAACTACATTGGCCCCAAGAACTTGAAGACAACTGTAGACCTAAGTCCACCACATTCTGAGCCCAGGCAAGTCACAGCCAGGGCTGCATTATGACTTTTGTGGGCTGTGGGCACTTCTGCCCCTTTGTTCAGCAATTAAATATTAATTACATACTACATTTTACAGCTTTATAAATGAGTATTCTAATACTGTATATTAAAACATTTTCTTTGACCTAAATTAAAATATTTTCTACTGATTTTAAGAGAAATTAAAATACTCTTCGTGAGCACAGTAAGAAAGCATCACAGACCCTAGAGAATGCCTGCAGAGACTATAGGATGAGAAACCTATTCCACAGGAACATGGAAGCGAGCATTCTCAAATCAGACCACACACAAGAGCTGTGTTCCTACAACACATGATCACGGGCTCAGAGTAGCAGGAACGCCCAGCTGGCTGCATGTGCAATAGGGCGGGAGAGGGCCAGGCTGGAGCCCTGGAAGCAGGAGGCCAGTGAGGCAGAAAACAACCCCCCAGTGTCGTAGTAACTCAACCATGAGCACGCCAAGGAACAGATGCCAAGGCAAGTAACTGCAAAGACAACTCTGCTGACTTGACCGCCAACCATATCCTTCCTATCCTCCTACCTCCTACCTCCTAAACTGGCTCCAAGATTTTCTGGTCTAAGTGCTTCAAATTCAACTCGCTCAACAAATACTATGGAGTGACTATGCCAGACACTGTTCAAGACACTTGATCTCAAACAAAACAAAACAAAACAAAAACAAAAACAAAAACAACACCTGATCTACTGATCAAGAAATAAAAACAATGATCTCTGCCCTGGGGTTCATATTCTTCTGGGATAACAGCTGATAAACAAATAAACATAATGAATAAGTATATTGTATGCCCAAATGTAGTAAGAGATATGAAGAAAAGGGTAGGGCAGAGGAAGGAGGATCAGCAATTCTTAGTGGGGTTGGGTGTTGAATGGAGTGGACAAAGTCACCTTCCTAAGAAGGTGAGGTTTCAGCAAAAGTATCAGGGTAGTGAGATAAACACCTGAGAACAGCTTGAGCAAAGGCTTGGAGGTAGAAATGCACTTCTTTGCCAACTTCCTAACTTGTTCCTAAAGGAGATAATTAAAATCTGTTACCAGAAGCTAAAAGCAATCTCTACTTTAGATGGAGCCAGGGAGTAGTTGAGATCTAATTTGAGTGAGTGGAGTCTGAAACAGCCACTGAGAAATTAGACATGTAAACCCCATGACCAGAAAGAAAGGGTGGGCAGGGGCTGGGGGTGGCTGTACGTATGCCTTTTTAGTTTGGTAGAAAAGAGTTAAATTCTCACCAATTCCATTTCCTAGTTTTGGCTTTCCTGTGCAATTAGGTTGAGACCATGTGACACAGTTCTGGTCAACAGGATGTTAGTGGAAGTTAATTATACTGCTTCCAGACCTGGTCATACACCCACTGAGTGCTGGTCCATGCTCTCTCCGTCCCCTCCACACCAACTGCAGTGAGCGCATTTTTTTTTTAAGATTTTGTTTATTTATTTAACAGACAGAGAGCAGAAGTAGGCAGAGAGGCAGGCAGAGAGAGAGAGAGAGAGGAAGAGAAGCAGGCTCCCTGCTGAGCAGAGAGCCTGATGCAGGGCTCAATCCCAGGACCTGGGATCATGACCTGAGCTGAAGGCAGAGGCTTTAACCCACTGAGCCACACAGGCTCCCCTCAATGAGGCCGCATCCTAACATAAAAGGCTCTCACATTCCCAAGTCACTGCATGGAGGACTGCTGCCAAGAAGGGCTGCCAACCTAAGAAACTGTATGATATGGTGTATCTGCCCATCCCTGGGAAGGGGTGTTCCACCTCAGGTAACATACCTTCTCCCTGGGGATACCATCTGCTCTCAAAGCTTTAACTGCTCTTGTACAGTCAAGAGTTTCCCACCTTTATCTATAGTACTCACCCATCTCTTGAGCTATAATCCCTACTGGACACATCTGTGTGATGGGCTGTGATGGTTTATTCTCTGTATCAACTTTATTAGGTCACAGAGTGACCATATATATATTTGGCTAATGGTATTTCTGGGTGTGTCTGTGAGGGCATCTCTGGAGGAGATTAGCAATTTGAATTGGTAGACTGAGTAAAGCAGATTACTGTCCCCAATGTGGGTGGGCATCACCTAATGCATTGAGGGCTTGAGTAGAACAAAGAGGTAGAGAAAGGGAGAATTTGTATCCCTGCCTGACTACGGAGCTGGGACATGGGTCTCCTCCTGCTCTTAGACTGAGACTTAAATCATCGACTTCTCTGGTTCTCAGGCCTTCAGACTCAGACCAAATGGTATCACCAGCTTTCCTGTGCCTCAAGCTTGCAGACCGTAGGATGTCCCAGTCTTCATAACCATAAGAGCCAATTCCTGAAAATAATTCTTTTGTGTGTGTATGTGTGTGTACACATACATATGTATATATGTGTATATCCTACTGGTTCTGTTTCTTTGAAGAGCCCTAATAGATGGCATACAGGCACCATAAACTTAAAACTATATCCAAAATAGATTTATCTTTCCTCCAGAACAGGCCGTCCCATCTACAGTCATCTTGGATCAGCAATACTAATACCCTTCTGGGCCCCTGAATTATAAACTCAGAGGCACTCTTAAGTTTCTTTTTCAGTCCACTATCCAACAACAGATCATTGCCCCTTTATCTCTTTCTGCTGGAAAAGATCACCCAGAACATCTCCCTCAAGAAGACTAGGCAGATTTTACCTCCTATTCATTTTTTTAAAAGATTTATTTATTCATTTGAAAAACAGAGAGGGAGCACAAGTGTGGAGGGAAGGAGCAGAGGGTAAAAAGCAGGCTCCACACCGAGCAGGGAGCCCAACACAGGGCTCAATCCCAGGACCCCGGGATTATGACCTGAGCTGAAGGCAGACGCTTAACTGACCAAGCCGCCCAGGCCCCCCAGATTTTACCTTTTAACAAGACTTTTTCATTTTGGTTACTAGACTCTCCCCTAAATTAATTCAAGTTCAAAGGCTCTAAATGTTATTTTTAAAGATGACAGAATTTCATTGTGAGGTGACTACTGTGGTATCTTCTGGAAACCACTAGAATTGCTATCCCTTCCCAGACAAGAGAAAGCCACACAATGCTCCTCAGGATTCCAGGTGGGTGGGACCGGCAGGCATGCACATACCCATGATCCCACCACATGCTAGGTCCCACCTGGCAGATATTTTTAAAAATAAAAAGCTCTAGCTTTTTACTTTTATTTAAATTCTAGCTCGTTAACATTCAATGTCATATTGGTTTCAGGAATAGAATTCAATGATTCATCACTTGCATATAACACCCGGTGACAACTCTAACTCTCACCTTTCCTTGGGCTAAAGACTCTTCCCTTCTTCCTCAGGAACCATCAGTCACAGGGCTTATGAAAACACAATGCTAGCTGGGCTACTAGAGTTTCTGATCCTATCAGTTTCTGATCCCCAGAAAGGTGGGTGGAAGCTCAAGAACATACATTCCAAATGAATTCCTAGGTGGTGCTGATGCTCCTGATCTGGGAACCACATTTTGAGAACATCTGCTTTAATCTGTCTGCTGAAAGAGGGTACTGGTATCCAAAAGTTCACACATGGGTTGACAGCATCACAGTTAAAAGACCTCCAGGATGCATGCAAGATTTGGGCCTCAAGGCTCAATCCCCATCAGTCACCTGGGGAGTTTTACAAAAGAGACCCATTCCTGGGTCTTCCCCTAAAAAGTTCTGATGCCAGGTTTGTCTGAAGGAGGGGCCCAGGAATGTTTTTTTAAGCTCCCCTGCTAATGAATAGCTATGGTTGAGAACCGCAGCTTTAGGGGATCCTTGGGAGGAATGTAAAGATTATGAAGAATCCCTAAACCCAAAGAGAGTCTTTACCCAGACTAATTGCTACTCCCAGTCTTTGAAGTAGGCAGGTCAATAGTGTTCGCATAACTGGAGGCATGCACAGAGTGGACAAATTGGATGTAAGTAATCAAATGCTTTTCACCCAAACATTTTGAAAAATCGAACAACAATAAAATTTGAAGAGCTCTTACCCAAAATATATAGCTGTGGCCAAAAGTCAGTTAGAATTTATCGCCATTAAAAAATAAGCCAGGGGCACCTGAGTGGCTCAGTGGATTAAAGCCTCTGCCTTCGGCTCAGGTCATGATCCCAGGGTCCTGGGATCAAGCCCCGCATCAGGCTCCCTGCTCAGTGGGGAGCCTGCTTCTCCCTCTCTCTCTCTCTGCCTACTTGTGATCTCTCCCTCTGTCAAATAAATAAATAAAATCTTTAAAAAAAAAAACAACAACAAAAAAAAACAAGCCAAACAACCTATTTTGTCCACCCAACAGAATCCAGGCTATCCCAGAATGGCAAAAATCAGGATCATTGACCCAGACTTGGGCCTCCCCTAAGTTTTCCACATATTCATTCAACACTTATTGAAAATCTAGTAGTACCCCCAGCACAGTGTTAATGACGCAAAAATTGATAACAAAGAGAAATACACTCCCTCCCCATAGGGGTTGACAGGCTAGAGGGCAAAGGCGAGTATCTAAACAAATGAAAAGTACAATGAAATGTTCAAGGTGCTGTGACCGCTATCTTTAGGGAATGCAGTGAGGACAGAGAGGTAAATGCATTGTACTTAACTAGGGGAGCAGGGACTGGTAAGTATGATTTCGCAGAGGTATATACAAATGACTGAGTCTTGAAATACTGAGAGGTGTTTACAGGGGGTGGCGTAGGGATAATAAAAAGAAATGACATTTCAGAGAGTGAAAAGCTAAAGATTAAAAACGGGCCAAAAATTATACACATTGCACTATTTTCCTGAAAATAATGCTGGACTCAACCCATTTGACACATTTTTTTGGTAATCTTAAGGAGACCTGGCACAGTGGACTCTCCACACACTTTCAGTTTACACCAAGACTTTCCAGACAGAGAGAGGCTGACTCATCAGAAACCACCTGCAGCAGGCCTCTCATCTGACTACAAGAGCACAGTATCATGTTGGAGGGAACAGGTGTAAACAACAAGCACTTGGAAAAAAGAAACCCAAAGAATAGCCATAATGGTAAATTCATAAATATACCCAGAAATTTGCCCACAAACACTGGCACATCTGGTAAACCAGCCAAAAAAAAAAAAAAAAAATCGAAGAGTGTCCCAGGAAAAATATACCCAATCCTTCTATCACTTAAGGCACAATGTACCTCAAGAAACAATACAGAATAATCATTGACATCAACCAAATCCAAGTGCTAGTTTTAGCATCACTCCATCAGTAGTAACCTAGAACTGCTACATATCCATGATTCAAGTTCTTGGAGAAAATGGAGTCTGAAAAATGGAGATATACCACCTTCTTCATAGAATTTTCAAAATGACTAACTGAGGAAATGTATTTCAAGGGGTTTTGCAAATGCCCAGGAACTAGTTAGAAATGCTATTGGTAATAAGTATGTTAAAATAAGTTGATAATAAGTAAACATTGTGTATGTTTCTCAAAACCCCTCAGGAAATATGCAATACAGAAAAAGTTCTAGAAGAAGATGCACTGCATTACACTAAATATGATCTCCCATACTAAAAAACCAGTAAAAACCTGCCAATTCATGAAAAGATAATATGACAATTAATATGGAAAGACATGAGTTTTAATAAATTCAAGTATAAATTATCACTACAAAACACCCACGAGAAGTACAACTGTTTTAATAGCGTTATTAAGATATTATTCATATAACATAATTCACTTATTTTAAGAGTGCATTTCAGTGGTTTTTAGTATATTAAAAAAAATTTTTACAATGCTTACTACAATCAATTTTAGAAGGTTTCCATCACCCTAAAAAGAAACCCTGTACCCATTAAAGTCATACAATATGTGATCTTTTGCTTAGCATAATGTTTTCAAGTTTCATTCATGGTGTTGCTTGTACCAGTGGTCCGTTCCTTTTTTACTACCAAATAATATTCCATTATATAGATATAGCACATTTTATTTGTCCATTCAATGAATGATCGATATTTGGGTCATTTCTACTTCTTAGGTTTTATGAATATGTCACTAAGTTCTCTGCATTCAAGTTTTTGTGTGGATAAAGGTTTCCATTTCTTTGAGGTATATACCTAGAAGTGCAACTGTGGGATCATATGGCAATTGCTAAACTGTTTTCCAAAGCAGTTGCACCAGCACTGCTGCATTCCCACCAGCAGGTTCCAATTTCTCCACTCTTTATCACTATTTGCTATTATTTGTCTTATTGATTACAGACATCTTGGTGGATACGAAGCATTATCTCATTGTAATTAAGCATTATCTCATTTCCCTAATAAACAATGATGATCATCTTTTCATGCATTTGTCGATCATTTATGTCTATTCACGTTCTTTGCCACTTTTTCAACAATTGTTTATTACTGTTGAATTGTAAGAACTTTTTATGTATCCTGGGTACTACTGCTTTATCAGACATATAATTTACAAATATTTTCTCCCATTATGTGAGTTATCTTATCCCTTTCTTGGTGGTATTTGTGGCACAAAAGTTTTAATTTTTATAAATTTATCTATTTTCAGTTTTGTCCCTTGTGCTTCTGTTGTCATACCTATGAAGGCTTTCCCTAACCTGTGGTCACAAAGACTTACTCTATTTTTTCTAAGAGTTTATAGTTTTAGCTCTTACATTAGAGTCTATGATCCATTTGAAGAAATTTTCATATATGGTATGAGAAAGAGGGTCCAGCATCAATCTACCATTTCTCAGGTGGATATCCAGTTGTTCCAAAACCACTTGTTGAAAAGTCTGTTCTTTGCCCCATTTAACTGTCTTTGCGCCTTTGCCCCCCCCCAAAAAAAAATCAACTGACTGTAAATATAATGGTCTATTTCTCAATTCTGTTCCATTCACTTCTGCATCTACCCTTACATCAGTATCACAGTGTCTTGATTACTGTGGTTTTATAGTAAGTTTTGGAAGAGTTAGTCCACTAACTTTCTTCTTTTCAAGATTGTCAATTCCATGTCCCTTGCATTCCCCCCCTCCTTTTTTTAAGATTATTTATTTATTTATTCATTCATTCATTTGAGAGACAGAGAGCAGAATGAGAGAGAACATGACTGGGAGTGGGGGGGCAGTAGACTCCCCACTGAGCAGGGAGCCCAATGCAGGGCTCGATCCTAGGACCCTGGGATCATGACCTGAGGTGAAGGCAGACACTTAACAGACTGAGCCACCCAGGTGCCCCTTCCCTTGGTATTTCCATACAAAATTCACGATTAGCTTGTCAATTTCTGCAAATTTCAATAGAGACTGCACTGAATCTGTAGATTTGGGGAGTAATGTGATCTTAACAATATTAAGTTTTCTGATCTGTGAACATGGGATGTATTTCCACTTATTTGTGTCTTCTTTATTTTCTTTCATCAAAGGCTTGTAGTTTTAAGATCCAAGTTGTGTACTTCTTTTGTTATTTTTTCCTAGGATTTGTATTCTTTTGGATGTTATTATATAAGAGGAATTGTTTTCATTTTCAAATGAAACTTCATTTGCCTTAACTTCATTTTCAAACTTCTCATTGCTACTATATAAAAGTATACTTGATCCTGTACATTTACCTTGTTTGTAACCTGTGAACTTGCTAAACTCGCTTATTTGTTCTAATACCTTTTTAGTTAATTCTTAGTATTTTCCCTATACAAGACAATGTCACCTGCAAATACAGGTAGTTATATTTCTACCTTTCCTATCTAGATATATTTTTATTTTATTTACTTATTTTTGCCTACTCATCCTATTAGAACTTTCAGCACAGTATTGAATGGAAATGGTGAAAGAAGATATCCTGATTTTAGGGGGAAAACATTCAATGTTTCACCATTGTGTATGATGTTAGCCACATGATTTTCATAGATATTCTTTATCAGACTGAAAAAGTTCCTTTCTATTCCTAGTTGGTGGAGTGTTTTGATCAAGAAAGGGTAAATTTTGTTAAATGCTTTTTCTGTGTCAATCAAGATTTTTTTTTCATATTCTATTAATATGAGATCTTGCATTAATTGGTTTCCAGATGTTAAACTAATCTTGCATTCCTGGCTGTGTAAAACGCTTTTACAACTTGATGGATTCAGCTTGCTAGTACAGCCTACATTTTAACATTGAAAAGAAAGTAATTTTGCCTTTTTGAGCAATTAAGTTTGATATCTGTCAAAAATGGAATACTGCATTGAAGAATGACCACTCGTCTTAGCAATTTAAAAATAATACTGCATGTGTTAGGTGATTAATTTGTGTAATAACTCAAACTTTTGAAGTTCATGGTAGTCTTCAATGACCAGCTAACAAATTACTAAAACCCATTATCTAAAAGGCTCTGTTAAGTTAATTATAAACTGTATTTTCTTCTGTAAATTCTGTTGAAGCTCAAAATCTAGCAAGCTTGAATATTCCAGTATTAATGTGTGAGCAAGTCAACCAAGCCTAATTTTCATAGTATTTAACTCTCTCTTATATACCTTCCACTAATTATGCTATCTTTATAGATTATCATGGAGAAAAATAAGTACAAAAAGTATTTTTTCTTTGTTTCTCTAAACAAGAGGTATACTACAAGAGTAGAATAAATATCATGTAGGATACCATCAACTTAGGGCAGTAAAGTCACTTTGAGTTCACCTTATTAAATGATCACAACATATATAATCAAGGATGCCACACCCATGATCATTATAAGCTTTGTTTTTCTTCCACTAAGCACTCACATAACCTCCACTGTGCTGTTTTTAAATGCCCTATGTATTCCAGACATTTTAAATCATAGAAATGACTTCAGGCAATGAAGGAAGAGGTCACTAAATCCTTTCTCTAAAATACAACACTGTAAGTGGATAAAACTGTCAAAAAAACAATCATTTTAGGTCTCTGGAAATCAACCAAAGACATACAATAAATTGAGTGGGAGTCTGTTAGATTCTTGCCTAGAGCAACCACCAACCCTAGCCCAGCTCAATAAACAGCACAGTTGTACAAAGGCGGAACTGGCTGTGAAAACCAGTAGCATGGCTGCAGGAAGGGGCTGACTTGATTCGGACCACAGGGTGGAAAACCCACACCCAACGTATAATGGGAAAAGCCCACCTATCCTAGCCTGAGGTTGCAATTCTGACTGGGCTATGCTGCACACTGAAAGATAAGCCAGATATTTAACAGTAACTGTGCAGGACTCTCAGAATGGTGGAATAAGGATCTACATTAAAAAGGAACAATGATATTGTCAAAAATTGCCAAAATTTACTTTTTAAGAAATCTGTAGATTAACCAAATACATAAAATAATTCAACAGCATTTACTATTTATGAATATGTTGGCTCAGGGCATTTTAACTCAACTTACTCCCATCCTTTTCCCTCCAGATCCACAGTAGCCTTAAAACCCAGCAGCCTTGCAGTCACCAGGGGGATTAGTCTAGGCTCCCTAAAAAGCCCATCCCAAAGAACTGCCACTTTCTAACCTTCGTGTCCTGTGTCATCATATCCCCAGCACCAAGCAGGGTTCCAGGCACTGCATGGGTGTTCAATGTACAGCAATCCCCTTTCCCATGGTTTTGCTTTCTGCGGTTTCAGTTACCCCCAGGCAACCAGTCTGGAAGCAGATGATTCTCCCGACATGGTGTCCAAAGGTCAAGAGCAGCCTAACACTTCATCAAAATGCCTACATCAACCACATCACTTCATCTCATCATATAGGCATTTTATCATGTCACGTGATCACAAAAAGAAGGGTGAGTATAGTACAATAAGATATTTTGAGAGAGATTACTTTCATGTAAGTTTTTAGTATAGTATATTGTTCTAATTGTTCTATTTTATTATTAAACAATAACAAGTGCCTAATTTATAAATTAAGTTCTCCTATGGGTATGTATACATAGGAGAAAACAGTATATATATAAGGTTCAGTACCATCTGCAGTTTCAGGCATCCACTGCGAGTCTTGGGACATACTTCCTGTGGATAAGAGAGACTAGTGTATTTTTTATCTTGTATTCTAACAATGAACAATCTGAAACTGATATTTTTTTTAAATCTCATTCAAAATAGCTTAAAAAGAATGAAATAAGAACAAATTAACAAAGGAAGTTCCAGACTTGTACACTAGAAACTACAAACATTATTATCCTCTTAAATAAGAGGAGAGATATTCATGATGATATCCAATAATGTCAAGATGGCAATTGTCCAAAACTCGATCTATAGATCCAATACAAACACTATTAAAATCTAAGCCATTTTTTAAAGAAATGGACAAACTGGTGGCACCTGGGTGGTTCAGTGGGTTAAGCATCTGCCTTCTGCTCAGATCATGATCCCAGAGTCCCAGGAATCAAGCCTTGCATTGGGATCCCTGCACAGTGGAGAGCCTGCTTCTCCCTCTAGCCCTCACCCCACTTGTGCACTCTCTCTCTTTCAAATAAATAAATAAAATCTAAAAAAAAAAAAAAAAGAAATGGATAAGCTGATAATATTTATATGGAAATAAAAAGGAAAGCCAAAACAATTGTTAAAAAGAACAAAGTTGGAAGACTTCATTACCTTACTTGAAGTGTATACAACTAGAGTAATCAAAATGATGTGGTCTTGGCATACAGACAGACTTTTTTTTAGAAACAACTCTTCCAGAATTTAATTTAAATTCAAGTTAGTTCACATATAGCATATAGTGTAGTATTAGTTTCAGGGGTAGAATTTAGGATTCACCGGTTGCATGTAACACCTAGTGTTCATTATATCAAGTGACCTCTTTAATGCCCATCACCCAGTTACACCATCCCCCACCACCTCCCCTCCAGCAACCCTCAGTTTGTTCCTTATACTTAAGAGTCTCTTGTGGTTTGCCTCCCTTTCTGTCATTATCTTGTTTTTCCTTCCCTTCCCCTGTGTCCATCTGTTTTGTTTCTTAAATTCCACATATAAGTGAAATCATACGGTATTTGTCTTTCTCGGATTGACTTATTTGTCTTAACATAATACCTTCTAGTTCCATCCATATCATTGCAAATGGCGAAGTTTCATTCTTTCTGATGGCTGATATTCCAATGTATATATACACCACATCTTCTTTATCCATTCAACTATGGAGGCACATCTGGGCTCTTTCCATATTGTGGCTATTGTGGATATTGCTGTTATAAACATTGGGGTGCAGGTGACCCTTCAAATCACATTTTTTTTATCTTTCTGATAAATACCTAGGAGTGCAATTGCTGGATTATAGGATAGTTCTATTTTTAACTTTTTGAGGAATTTCCATACTGTTTTCCAGAGTGGCTGCACCAGTTTGCTTTCCCACCAACAGTGTAAGAGAATTGCCCTTTCTCCTCATCCTCACCAACATCTGCTGTTGCCAGAGTTGTTAATTTTAGCCACTCTGATGGATGTGAGGTGGTATTTCATTGTGGTTTTGATTTGTATTTCCCTGATGATGAGTGATGCAGAGCATTTTTTCATATGTCTGTTAGCCATTTGTAAGATAAACATAATTATAATTCAATAATTAATTGAAACAGAATTGAGCATCTAGAAAAAAGAACCTTACATTCAAGGCAAATTAGTTTTTGACAAAGGTGTCAATGCAATTTTGTAAAGGAAATGATTATCTTTTCAGCAAATGCCACTGGGAAAACTGACTATCCATACACAGAAGCAGAAAAATGAATTTAGACCTTTTTTTCACATGATATGCAAAAATTAACTGAAATGGGTAATAAACCTGGATTTAAGAGCCCAAAGTATAAACCTCATGAAAGGAAATATAGGAGAAAATCTCTGTGATCTTGGGTTGTCAGGATTTTTTAGATAGGACACTAAAAGCATAATCCACAAAAGAAAAAGTTAATAAATTAGGCATGGTCAAAATTAAAATCTGTACTTCAAAAGACACCATTAAGAAAATGAAAAAAGCAGTCAATACTGGAAAAAAAACTGCAAATCCTATTTCTAATTAATAACTTATACTTGGAAAATGCATACATACATATATACATATATATATACACACACACACACACATATATATATATATATCATGCCATTCAATAAATCAAACAGGAAAATGATGTGAATAGACACCAAAGAAAATCTACAAATGTGTAATACACATATGAAAATATGCTCAACAATTTCAATCATAGGGAAAATGCAAGTTAGAGATGCTACTACATAGCCATTAGAATGGCCAAAATCAAAAAACAAACAATAACAAATGGAAGGCCTAAGATTTAGAAAAACTGGAACTCTCATGCATTGCTGGTAGGAATGTAAAATGGTATGGCCACTTTGGAAACCAGTTGGACAATTTTTTAAAAGGTTAGACAAGAGTTACCATATAATCTAACAATTCCATTCCTAGGTATATACCCAAGAGAAATGAAAACATACCACACAAAGCCTTGTATGAAAATTGTTCATAGTCACATTATTCATAAAAGCCCCAAACTGGAAGCAATCGGAATGTCCATTAATTGAATGAATAAATCAAACATGGTATATCTATATAATGGAACACTAGTCAACAGTGAGAAAGAACACACTACCCCCCACATATCCAGTCAACTAATATTCAACAAGGGAGCCAAGAACACTCCATGAGGAAAGGATTGTCCCTTCAGTAAATGGTGCTGGGAAAAGTGAACAGCTATATGCAGACAAATGAAACAGACCCCTCACAAAATTTAACTTATACCACTCACAAAAATTAACTTAAAATGGATTAAAAACAGACATTTTAAAAAAAGACTTAGACATGAAACCTGATACCATAAAATCCCTAGAAGAAAACATAGGGAAAAGCTCCTTGACATTGATCTTGGCAATGATTTTCTGGATGTAATACCAAAACACAGGCAAAAAAGCAAAAGTCAACAAATAGAACTACATCACCCTAAAAAGTTTCTGCACAGCAAAAGAAACAATGAATAAAATGAAAAGGCAACCTGTAGGATGGGAGAGAAATATGTGCAAAACAAATATTGCATAAAGGGTTACTATCCAAAACAAACAAAGAACTCCTACAACTCAGTAACAGCAAATCCAATTTTTAAAATGGGCAGAGGAACTATAAGATGTTTTCCAAAGACATCCAAGAGGCCAACAGATTAAAAGACACTCAATATCACTAACCATCAGTGATACAAATCAAAATCACAGTATCACCTCACACCTGTTAAAATGGCTAGCATCAAGATGGTAAGACATAACAAGTGTTGGCAAGGCTGTGGAGAAATGAGAACCTTAGTCATTGTTGGTGGGAATGTAAATCAGGGTAGCCAATATGGAAAACAGTATACAGACGCCTTGAAAAATTAAAAATAGAGCTACCATATGATTCTACAATCCCACTTCTAGACATACATCCAAGGAAATGAAAATGGGATATCAAAAAGATAGGTGCACACCCATGTTTATTGCAGTATTCACAATATCCAAAATGGAAATAAACTAAATGCCTATCAATGGATTAATGGATAAAGAAGATGTGGTACATATGGACAATGAAATATTATTTCAGCCATGAGAAGGAAATTCTGCCATTTGGGACAACATGGAGGGCTTTATGCTAAATGAGATGAGTCAGACAGGAAGAAAAATACTGCATGCTATAACCAATATGTGAAATCTAAAAAAGCCAGATTAGGGGGAGAAAAGAGAGTAGTATGGTGGTTACCAGGGACTGGACAATGGGGGAACTGAAGAGGTAGGCAGAGAGGCAGGCAGAGAGAGAAGGGGAAGCATGCTTCCTGCCGATCAGAGAGCCCGATGCAGGGCTTGATCCCAGGATCTGGAGATCATTACCTGAGCCAAAAGCAGAGGCTTAACCCACTGAGCCACCCAGGAGCCCCAAAGAGGTGCTATTAAAGGATACAAACTTGCAACAGATAAGTAAATCCGGGTGGTGGAATGCACAGCAGAATGATTACACATAATGATACTGTGTTATAGACTTTGAAGTTGCTGAGACACTAGATTATAATTATTCTCACCACAAAAAAGAAATAGTAACTATGTGATGTGATAGAGATGTTAGCTAGCATTATGACAATAACCATACTGTGTTATCTATACATGTATATCAAATCAGCCTTTTTTAAATCACAAAATGTCAATTATATTTCCCACATAATAACATGTCAATTATATGTCAATTTTTTAAAAGAATAAACTACCAATACTTGCTACAACAGGAAAGTCATAAACATCATGGTAGATGAAAAAAGCAAAACACCAAACGTTCATATTGCATGGCTCCAATTATATGAAATTTCCAAGAAAGGCAATACTATAGAGACAGAAAGCAGATCTGGGATCACTTGGGGCTGGGAGCAGGCACTGAATGCCAATGAGCATGAGTGAACTTTCTGGAGTGATGAAATGTTTTACAACTGGATCACGGTCACAGAACTTCATAAATTGTACAACTGGTAAATTTTATATGAAATCATACTTGAATTTCACAAACTTGAGTTTGGACGGGATAGCAAGTCTGTTTTCCATCCCTACACTGCCTCTGCCACTTCCACAGCCGGGAATCAATGGCTTTACTTCCTTATAGGGAAGATGCTAATTGCTGTGATGAAACATGCCAAGAAGATCATTTTGCTAAGTTACAGCAAAGGTTATGTCTTCACATAACAGACTGCTGAACCTGAGTGACACTGAAGCATTTGGCTTCAGAGAGCAAGAGGTGCCAATCTGGTAGTCTGCTATTCTTACTGGGGCAGACGATAGTGGTTTCTGCTTATCCGACCGACTTAGAAGCAAATTCCCAGCAGAAAGTACTAAGAGAAGAAAACTAGAAATGCAGCGCAGACAAGACCCTTTCAGTTATGGTGTACGTTAGCTTTCATTACATTAAATTAAGTCATGTTCTCAAGTTCTGAAAAACTATCAGCCTGCTTCCCAAAAGTGACCTGGTTGCACGGAAGCATGGGACAGGCCCTTGTTTTAGTATTAAATCTCCTTTACCCACCAGGAGAAGAAAGTACAAAGAAAGAAGGCAGAGAGGTGGTATCTAAAACACACAAATGAGCAAGACATGTTCTCTAACCTCTGACCCCAGTGCCACCAAGTTCGTAAGAAGGATTTTCAGTGAACTGCCCCAGTTCTTCCCTCCCATCCTGCGCTCACTCGCTCTCTCTCTCTCCCCGCACCCGCAAAGATTTCTGATGGTGGTGCAAAAGAAAATATGAAGAAATAGAAACTTCATGTTCTCTTCAACGCTGGCTTTGTGTGTTTCTTCCTCCGCAATAGTGCAGATGATAGACAAATTCTGCTAAAGCCATTCAACTAAGTCTACACACCCAGAACTATACCTAAATTCATCTTGTGACTTCCATTCACACTTTGTCAAGCAGCACTCATACCCTAGGACAAGATTCAACTACAAGTTCTAGAATGTTAGACAAGGACAGGAAAGAAGCATCACGTGTTCATAGAAGTTTCTCTCCTTTCTTTAAAATACATATATAATGCTATATATATATAAAATGCTACATATATATATAATGCTCACTCTCTCTCTCTCTCTCTATATATATATATAATGCTATATATATCTGTTTACCATGAACTAGCTACTTAGCTTCTTTGAATCTTTTAATTCATTGGTCCTATAGGAATAAGAATGCCTGGTACACATGAGCTTGTAACAATTAATGAAGGAGTTAAATTGGAAATATTAGAAAAGTATAGCTTTTTTTTTGCATAGCAAAGTATATTTAGAACAAATTGTCAAGCTGAATTAAACTTTATCTTTAGAGGAGTCTAAAAAAATTAAAACATATATATTGCTATATTTAAAGAAAGCAATATACATTCATTGCCAAAAGTAGGCTAAACAAATGAGTTATAGACAAGAAAATAGAAACCACTCCTAACTCTACCTCCTAGGACCAATCACCAACCTTTTTTTCTGCCTGAAGTACAGAGTCATTTCTTAAAGGGAATGATGTTATACACATGTGTTTCCCTTCAGTGGAAGGAGGGGGAGGAGTGGCTTTGTGATCACTGTTATTGTGTAATTCCTAGCCAGAGTCAGGGAGCACATGGGGGTATGAATATTGGGGGGATATCAGGAAACTGGAAGCAGGGATACCTGGAGAATGATTCCAACTTTTCCTTTATGTGAGATGTGGCCTTGCCGGGGGTAACTTTAGCTCAAAACCCAACTAGGTCCTGAGTGGCTGAAAATATTGCCTATTGAAAAAAAGATCATTTCATGTGTCACTTCTGAATAGTGACAGGAAAGAGACTATGACACAGGACAAAATTAAGCTTAAGCTTTTCTAATCTTGCAAGTTTATGCTTTTGTGCAGATAGTGTCAACAGCTTCTCAGAGAGCCTGCTGCAGGGGGAAGCACCTCACCCCATCCAATCATCTCCCCGTGAGGACAGCCTATCTCCCAGACCTATTCACAGACTGGGAGCTTTTCCCTAGTGTACTGGCTTCCTATTGCTGCTGTAAAAAATAACCGTATATCAAGTGGCTTAAAATAGCACAGATTATAATATTAGTGATCAGAAATTCATAATCAGTCTCACTAAGCAAAAATCAAGGGACTGGCAGGGCTGCATTCCACTTAGAGACTCTAAATTCTACTTTCTTGCCTTTTCCAGCTTCTAAAGGCTACCTGCATTCCTTTTTTCAGGACCCCATGGCACTCTGCCCTCTGCTTCTATCATTAAACTGCCTTCTCTGACCTTGAACCTCTTGCCTCCTTCTTAGGAGCTCTGTGATTCCATGAGACCTATCCAGAAAATCCAGAATAATCCTTCCATCTCAATACCCTTAAAAATACCCTTAACTGCAATTCATTGTATAACCTTAACTGCAATTCA
>PISX010009737.1:12672-50278 GCA_004024625.1 Mellivora capensis | reverse complement strand
TGGCATTTCAGTTGGAATAAAAAGAGTAGTCCATTAATGTTGGGGAAGTTGCAGATTTCTTTGAAAGAAAGAGGTTTCTATTTTTTCTTTAACTGTGTAATCTTTTTTTTTTTTTTTTAAGATTTTATTATCTTTATTCCACAGACAGAGATTACAAGTAGGCAAGAGAGGCAGGCAGGGAGAGAGAGGAGGAAGCAGGCTCTCTGTGGATCAGAGAGCCCGATGTGGGGCTCGATCCCAGGACCCTGGGATCACGACCTGAGCCGAAAGCAGAGGCTTTAACCCACTGAGCCACCCAGGCGCCCTTAACTGTGTAATCTTGGGCAAGTTACCTAACCTCCCCAATCCTCATTTTTTTCATCTGTAAAATGAGAATCATAACTATGCGCCTTTGGGATTACTGTAAGGCTCAAACTAAGCAGCACATGATAAGTTTCTAGAACATAATCAATTCCTAAGAATTGGAGAGTATCATCACATGACCCTGCCACACAACCAGCCTATTTCAAAGTCATACCTTACTCCCAAAAAGACATACACACACAGCACCTCTAAATAATAGGCCTTTTATTTCCAGCATTTTCTAATCAGTGACCTCTTACTATATACATCTGAATGTCCCCTATTAAGTCCCTCATCTCCAGTGCAGCTCTGTGCAGAGAATAAGAGATGCAGGAAGAAGGGGGCCACACCTGATACTGGAAAGGGACAGAAAGGCAGAGGCAAATAACCCAGATATGGACCCAGCCAACAAAGCCTCCTCCACAGGGACACTTCCATTGTGCTCTTGGAGAGTCACACGCCGATCCCGAGAGTACGGAAGAAAATAAGACATTTCTGCGGGACTGAACAGGGGTCTGACAGCCAGGCCTCCCCCTTCCCCTCCTCCCTCCAGGTTTAGTTAGCTGTCACACTGTCACCATGGCAACCCTCTGTCAGAAGACACACCACCTCCAGTCTGAAACAGGCAGCCTGTCCTCTTCAATGCTGTGAAATATCTAGAATGCTTTCTGAGACTAATTTTTTTCTCTCTGTGCTCTGTGTGGAGATGTGTGACAGGGAGGAGGGGGGAGTTCTGGCTGTTAATGTGTGGCTCGGTAGATTAAACAAAAACCACCACAAACACACACAATACGGAGTAAGACACACTATGCTAATGATAGAAGTAAAACATTTTGACAGCCTCACTCAGCTAAGTGTCAAACACTTGTGAAAAAGAAAAATTGGTTTAAAAAAGAAAATCAGCAACCAAGTACAAATAAGAGCCTAAAAGGAATGGATTAAAGGCAAACCAGAGCTGCTTCAAGGCATAGAGGAGGACGTCTCAATAAAAACGAAAAAGCAGACCTCAAAGAGGTTTACCAGATCTCTGATGGCGCTGGGCTAGAGCTAGACCAAGGTGGGCACAGAGCTTCTCACTTTTGCAGCAGGTGAGGGGTCAAAAATAAACATAGCTTGTTCAATACCCACAGCAAACAATAAAGAACAACAGAATGTGTATAATGCGGGCAGGCATGCATGCACACACCTTAGAGACACGGCATTTAAGCCTGTGTCTATATGGCTGTCACCACTCACCAGTTTCCACAAAACTGCCACCCACTCATGCGTAGAAAATTCCAGAAACACAGGTAACCTGCAGAGCTAGCTGGGTCATCTTCCTCACACAAAACATCTCACCACACCCTTAACCAACCTGACAGCAGAAAGGAGTGCAAGCTCTCTCCCTAAATTAAAAAGTGCCCCCTTTTAGAGCCTTTCTCTGGAACAGCCTTTAAAGGCCTTTTAGAGGGACGCCTGGGTGACTCAGTTGGTTGGTCGACTGCCTTCGGCTCAGGTCATGATCCCGGAGACCTGGGATCGAGTCCCGCATCAGGCTCCCAGCTCCACGGGAGTCTGCTTCTCCCTCTGACCTTCTCCTTGCTCATGCTCTCTCACTGCCTCTCTCTCAAATAAAAAAAATAAAAAAAAAAAACTTTAAAGGCCTTTTAGACAGACAGATGCCCCAAAGAGAGAAGTTAGTACTGGCAGGGAACTCAAATAGCACAATGATGCTGCACACAGCAAAGGACAGTTTTAAAGTCTTTCTGGCAACAGAAAAGAAACATATAACGACAATCACTTTCAGCCGAGCCACTGAAACAGAAAAGCAAGCAGAGAAACACTGGGCAAAATTTTTTTTCCTGATCTATTTCTCCAAGGCCAACAAAGGAACGAGTGTGCAATCCTTGCACGGGTCTGACGGATGATGGGCAAGAGCACCAAGCACTCTCCGTGCCTCTCTGTGCCTCCCCAAGACTCAGTCTCCTTTATCCCTTGCTGTAAGAACTCCAGTTCTGGTGGGACAGCAATATGCCAGGTTAGGCTGCCTGATTCCCAGCCCCCCTTGCAACTAAAGGTGGCAAACCAGAACTGGCCAATGAGATGGCAGCTGGGCATGCTCTGACCTTGTCCCTCTTCCTTCTCCCATGCCTGGAGGAGAAACAACTATCCTATGAGCATGGCAATGAAACTCCCATACTGCTAAGGGTAGAGAAGCAAAAGCTAGAGTGCCTGGACCCCTGACAGCATTATGGGCTGCCTTCAATGGACTGAGCTCATTCCCAAACAGTGATTCCCCGTATATTAAATTACACTTTTCTATTTTTGTATCTGGTAGCTTTCCAAAGCTCACCTATGGAGAAAAGGATGGAAGAAGGAAAGAAGCCAGAGTCAGTGATCTTGTTATGCCAACCTGCTCTGAATACTTAAATGGTGAAAGGTCATCCACCCACCCCCCACCTTGGTGTCTGCAATAAGCAAGGGGCACAGACTGGGTCATCCGCATCCAAAGGTGTACACTTGGCCAATCATGTGATCTCCACACCAGCTTTCTTTCTTTGGCTCTGGTGTTTTTAACATGACAAATTCTCCAACTGTAAAGTACTACTCAACTAGGTGCATTTGCTGGTCCCAAGAATAGCAAATAGTCCTGCTTTCCAGGTACCCAGGCTCCACCCCCATCCAGCTTCAGGAACTTCCCCAGACAAGACCTGTCAGTGTGGTACTTAGGGGATAAAGAGAAGGAAAAAAGTTTTACTTTAAATTCCTCTTGTTATTTAAAGCCCATGCATGTTCAGCCCACATACACATGGTTTCCCCTTCTTTTGAACTTCCTCCCCACAAAGTCTTTCAAATGTTCTAATAATGAGATAGAAACCTGGAGAATTACTGACCCAATGTGATGAAGGTGGATATTATTTTAAAAATTACACACATTTTAAGCCTCCATAATGATGTTAATTATCCCCATCTGCTTAAACACTAAGAAAATGAAAACAATCTTGCATCTCAGAACACCTCTTGAAAAAGAAATAAGTCCCCTACTAAAGTAAATTATAGTTAAAATACCAGGTTTGTAATACTCATTCGATTAATTAAAATAAGAGGCTGAGTCATAGTCTGCTCTATGTTAGGATTTCTCAACCTCAACACTACTGACATTTTGGACCAGATCATTCTTTGTTGTGAGGACCACCCTGCACAATGAGGGAGTTTAGCAGCATCCCTCAGTAGAAACAAAATGTCTCCAGACATTGTCTAATGTCCTCCGAGCTGCTCTACCTGAAAAGGGTCATTATCCACACCTACTTTACAGATGATAAAACCCAAACCCAGAATGGCCAAGAGGTAGATCCAATGTCATAAAGCCATGTTAGCAGCCAAGATAGGGTACATGCCATTGGAGTTACTCCATTCTTTGTGTTGCAACACAATGAGCTGGTATGTGCTGGGACTTAGGCTGAAAACAAAAGTATTTTAACTTTACATTAATGTTTTCAAAAGTATGTCTTATTTGTTCTTTTTCTAGTTCCATTAGGTATAATATCAGGTTGAGATTTTTCTTCTTTTTTGAGGTTGGCCTACATTGCTATAGATTTCCCTCTTAGAACAGCTTTTGCTGCATCCTGAAGATTTTGAACAATTATGTTTTCATTTTCACTTATCACCATGTATTTCTTTTATTTCGTCTTTGATTTCTTGGTTGCTCATTATTTAGTAGCACATTACTTAGCATCCATGTATTTGTGTTCTTACCAGAATTTTTTGTGATTAATTTTTATTTGTTTACCACTGTGGTTGGAAAAGATGCAGGACTTAGATCTTTTTTAATTTATGGAGACTTGAGTTGTGGCCCAACATGTGATGTATTCTGAAGACTGTTCCATGTGCATTTGAAAAGAAAGTGTAATCCACTGTTTTTGCATGGAATGTTCTGAATATATGTTAGGTCCATCTACTCTAATGTGTCATTCAAAGCCTCTTTCCTTGTTGATTTTCTGTCTGATCAGTCTATTGATGTAAATGGGGTATTAATATCCCCTACTATTAGTGTATTACTGTCAGTTTCTTCTTTTATATCTATTAATAGTTTGCTTTATGTATTTATGTGGTCTTCCATTGGGTGCATAGATATTTATAACTATTCTATCCCCTTGTCAGATTGTCCCCTTTATCATTATGTAATGTCCTTCTTTGTCTCTTGCTATGGTCTTTGTTTCTAAGTCTATTTTGACCTATATAAGCCTTGCTACTCCAGCTTTCTTTTCACTTCTTTTTGCCTGGTAAGTATTCTTCTAGCCCTTCACTTTCAATCTACAGGTGTCTAGGTCTGAAGTGAGTCTTTTGTAGGCAGCCTATATGGGTCTTGCTTTTTATCCAGTCACAGGCATAAAGGAAATAACTGACTGAGGCATTTAGGCCATTTACATTTGAAGTAATTATTGATAGATACATACTTACTGCCATTTTGTTACTTCTTGCATGGTTTTTTGGGAGTTCTTCTCTGATCTTTTCTTCTTCTCCTGCTCTCTTTCCTTGTGGTTTGATGGCTTTCTTTAGTGTTAAGCTTGTATTCCTTTCTCTTCATTTTTTGTGTACTGATTATAGGTTTTTAATTTGTGGCTACCATTAGGTTCATATGAACATCTTACACACATAGCAGTTTATATCGAGTTGATGGTCATTTAAGTTTAAACCCCTTCTAAACAATCTAAAAAAAATTCCACTATTAAGGTATATAATAATAAAAGATTAACAATCTAAAAAATAAAAAATAAACCCCTTCTAAAAGCAGTAAACTTTTACTCCCCCCAACCCACTGCATACAACCTTTTATGTATTTGAGTCATATTGTATATCCTTTTATTTTGTGAATCCCTTGATTCATTTTTTTATATAAAACCGATTTTACTGCTCTTCTGCTTTAACCTTCATACTGGTTTTGTAAGTGATAAATCTACTATTTTTATTATATGCATATGCAACTTCCCAGGGGTCCTCACAGGGAGAACATCCTATAGTTTGCTGTGATTGTTGCCCTGGCAGATGGACTGAGAACAGTCATTTGGTCTGACTGGTGACACCGCCCAACCACAAGCCTGTGCTGGCCCCAGACAGACCCTCTAATAGCACAAAGACAAAACCCTGCCCAGTGAGCCCACAAAAGGTAAAGTGGGCCACTTTGACTCTTATCTGGGCTTGGCACTTGCCACATATAAGACCTGTGATGAGTTACTAACCTGTTCTCTGCCTCCTTTTCCTCAGTAAATTGATAATACTGCTCTCTACAGGTAAACTGTGGGAGATTAAGCATGTAAAGTACTTAGCCTAGTGATGGGGCCCTCACCAATAGCAACAGCTTTTCAACACCCCCTCTCCACTGATACCACAGAGGCCAGGTGAGGGACTGACTTAGTTCTCCTCTGCACCAAGAGCAAGGTGAGGGAGGCACTGAGAAGGGACTACTCCAGCTAGTAGTGGTATGAATCTATGTTGTGATGTGAACACTGAGAAGCACCAACTAAAAGAAACCATTATCATGGGGTAGGCATGGGGAAGGGAGAGAGCAAACAATTTAATACAACACATCAGGGATCAGCAACACTTTTTCCAACAAGTGCCAGATAGTAACTATTTTAGGATGTGAGGACGGTATGGTCTTGTCACAACTACTCAACTTTACCTTGCAGTGTGAAAGCAGTCACAGAGGACATGTAAGTAAATGGATATGGCTATATCCCAATAAAGCTTCATTTATAGAAATATGCAGTAGTTGGCCTATAACCCACAATGTGCTGACCCTTGCAATATAAGGTGGAATAAAGTCAAACAAGGCAAATATTCTTAAATCTCTAACTCTAGCTTCTAAGTTTAGAGACAGTAACATAGATAGAAGAAATGTGTTGAGACAAGGAAGACCAAATTTTAAAGAATCCCAGGCAGCACAATCTCAAGTCTAACAACTGGCTTCATCTTTAGTGTTTCATTGTTTTTGGAGAGGGTGGGGGGAGAAAATGGAGAGAGTGGCTGAAAAACATTAAAAACCTCTCATGGAAAATAATAAACAAGTTAGAGAAATGCAGAAGTAAAAACATTCATGAGTGTCCATCTACACTGTAAATTGAGACAATTTCAGTCTCTGATTTCTTGCTAAACTTCCTGGGCTGATTTGGAAAACAGAAATACCATTACCTTATTTCCTGGTGACAGGGACTTGTACTCAGTACTCAGCGGAGAGTACTTCCAGCCTTTGGATCAATGAATCCCTGAATTTTCCCACTCCCCCACCCACACCCCAAAAATGCACCTTAAGATGCCTCGTACTTCCTTTGCTAACGGGACAGCAACTCATTCTTTGTTTCTTCCCATCATTAGTTAGTTGAGGGCCATTTGAGGTATCTCAGAGTGACAAAATCTTCCCAACAAGAAGTCAAGATCATTGGGCTAACAGTTATTACTATACTTGGAAGGACCAGACCAATATAAATTACTACAGGAGTCGGGGAGATACAAAGATGAATGTCTGGTTTTATCAGTACATCACTACTGTCTTTAGCAGGAGAGATTAAACAAGGAAACCTACAACAAGCTTACATAGAAAGAGATAAATGTGGAAACCCAGACATTGATAAAGGGCTCAAAGTTTCTGCAAGCAGAGGGCAACTACCTACAGTCAGGATAAGGAGAAATGAATATCTCAGCCTGCATTGAATAATAGGCAGGATTTAGGAAAGATAGAGATTAAGAAAAAATTTGGGGCACCTGGGTGGCTCAGTTGTTTAAGTGTCTGCCTTCTGCTCAGGTCATGATCTCAGGGTCCTGGGATCCAGCCCCACCTTGGGCTCTCTGCTCAGTGGGGAGCCTGCTTCTCCCCCTATCTCTGACTGCCTCCCTGCCTACTTATGACCTCTGGCTCTCTGTGTCAAATAAATAAAATCTTTAAAGAAAAAAAAATGTACCAGATGAAAAGACCACATGGGCATGGGCACACACTTAGGTCAGCAAGCAGAGGCCATGCAAGTGACAGAGGGTTGATATTCAGAGAAGAGAGAGCAGAATGGTGTGCTGATTGTTAAACCCTCCCAAACCTCCTTAGCAGAAGGTAAAAGGCTGCTACCCCAGCCCTCCCTCTCCTGCCTAACGCAACTCTGTCACCATCAACCTGCCCACCCTCCCTCCCTACTCTCCTCATGAAACTTTCCAAGTATCTCTGCAATCCAGTAACTAAAGTAAGAAAACAGGTCCACCGGGACCTAGTCCAGCACCAAGTCCAATGTCTGTTCTGTCTGGGCTGTGCCCACACCACACCACATCAATGGTCAGAACTGTATGCCTTTCTTGGCTGGGCTTAGGCTGACTAATAAAGAAAGACCCTACGAAGAAAAGGAGTAAGGGGACGCCTGGGTGGCTCAGTTGGTTAAGCGGCTGCCTTCGGCTCAGGTCATGATCCCAGCGTCCTGGGATGGAGTCCCACATCGGGCTCCTTTGCTCGGCAGGGAGCCTGCTTCTCCCTCTGCCTCTGCCTGCCACTCTGTCTGCCTGTGCTTGCTCTCTCGCTCTCCCTCTCTCTCTGACAAATAAATAAATAAATAAATAAAAAAGAAAGAAAGAAAGAAAGAAAGAAAAGGAGTGTAAGAGTGAGGATGGAAACACTCATTGTGTTTCCACCCAGGCATATTAACAGAACTCTGGATCAGAAATCCAGACTTGTTTTCACAGGCCATAAGAAGAGCTTATGTTTTGTTACTTTATGTATTAACTAAGTTTTCTTTAGGAAAAATGTAATACCCCTGCTTTAAAAAATAAACTGTATAAAACAGTGTTAAGAAACCTTCCACAAATATTTTATGAATACTCAAAAATACATATGAACTCATCTTTTTTTTTTTTTTAAAGATTTATTTATTTATTTATTTATTTGACAGACAGAGATCACAAGTAGGCAGAGAGGCAGGAGAGAAGGAGGAAGCAGGCTCCCTGCCAAGCAGAGAGCCTGATGCAGGGCTTGATCCCAGGACCCTGAGATCATGACCTGAGCCAAGGGCAGAGGCTTAACCCACTGAGCCACCCAGGTGCCTCTGAACTCATTTTTTTTTAAATAGAAATATATTAATATATATTCTTTTGTGCTCCTTAGTCATTTTTCAACTTACCAATATACCTTTCAGCTTTTCCATATTCATAAGTATATACATATCTCATTATTATTAATAGCCACAGGACATTCTATTCCTTTATGGGTCTACTGTAATTTATTCAAGCAGTGCTCTATTGATGGATACAGAGGTTATTACCCCATTTACTACTACAAACATGATGACAGACATTGTGTCTGTCTTTGTGCACAGACATCTGTGTAAATTTGCAAGATAAATCTAGTAGAAGTGGAAATGCTGGATATGCACCACTGAAGAGAATGCACCACTGAAGGTTCCTGAGTTAGTAGGAGAGGCAAGAAGGCAAGATGGGGAAAGATAAGAGACATCAATGTATCAAGGTGGAAAAGCTGGACTGAAGCTCTAAAGGATTTAAGGAAGGGAGATAATGGAGAAAGACACTTTCAGGCTCCAACAATGTGCAAGTCAGAGCACCTGCCTAAGGATTGGGGAAGAAGAGAGAAAGGGGATTTCAGGACCAATGCAAGTGAAACCATAGAGGCAAAATTAACTGAGTTAATAAGTAATGACACAGAGACAAGACCGAGGGAAAGGGCAGATAGGACACTGAAAAAAGGAGAGGGAAAAACAAAGGTTCATGGAGTGCTCCTAAAACGGAGGTATCAGGACACGGGAACCAGACAGAACTCTCAACCTGGGTGCTCTGTCTTGAGCAAAGGAGAGGTCCACGTTGCACATGGTGATGCTCAGGCATCTATGGGACAACCAGATAGACTATTTGAACTGTGGCTGGAAATGCCCCACTGATCTCAGGAGAGAAGACAGAAATGGAAAGAGAGATCCACAGAGATGGGTGGAATCAGATAGGACCACCTAGGGAAAGAAGGGTACAGAGTTCCAAATGCCTCTCTTGGATCACCAACATTTAGGGAACCAGGATGAGGCAATCAGGGAGAAAGGGATGGGGGTGGTAGGGGGGAAGAACAATGGTGTGGCATGAAAACCAAGTCAGTGGTGAGTTAAGGTAGAAGAAAAGGATGATCTGGCAGCCAGGCCCCACAGTCTTTCAATACAACTGGAAAAGGCTGGAGTTGCATTCAATCAAGCTGGCACTGAGCAGAATGGACACAGGAGCCAAAGAATAGTAAAATGGAAGTGGATTTTTCTTAGGATAGTTCAGAGTTTATAAACTGAAAAGGTGGTTGAAGTGAAAAGAGCAGAAAACTGACAGAAAAAGAAGGTAAAAGACAGCAAAATCTCTGAACCACTGGCCCCAAATGCCTCATTAGCATGACCAATAACATATTCTGATCATTTGCAAATCAGCCCTCTATCACACTGCTTAGACACTACCATGGTTTCTTTTATTTGTGGTTTCTTGTTTCAATTCCAATTTCCCATTTCTGTTAGTCTTTTGCTACCATTGGAGATGTTGTGAGCCACTAATCCCCAGTGGTGTTCCAGCAGTAAGAAAAGCTTCTGAGAGGCTCACTGCAAAATGTCACTGACACAAGCTGTTTTCTAAATGTCCTGTATTTCTGCATAATCTTGTCCATGGAGGACTCTTTTGTCCAGTTATAGCAAACTGTCTGCTAGATCAGAAAGAAAGATCTAGAAAATGCCACAAAAACAAGCAGCAATGCAAAGACGGCATGCAACTCTCCCCAAGGCTCAAGGTATTAAATAACTTCCAAACTACTGCTGGAAATAAAATGCAAGAAAATTTTTCAATATGCTCCATGTCTCCCAGGGAAGTGGAATGTTAATGTCTCTTTAGTTCATTCCTTCACTGTAAGGTCAGTAACATCATTAAACTCATCAAGTTAACTTTTTTCAAATATTAAGTCATCTTACTTCTCTCTCAAACACAAAGTATGCATGCAATTCAATTTTCCTTAAGAGTACCAGTTTCCCAAGGTTGTAGTTTACCCAAGATTGGTTCTCTTTAATACTACTTCTACTTTCCAGAAATAATAGCTCTAATTTTTAAAGTACCACTTCTGCAGTCAGTACCAAGGCAAAGGTTAAAACTCAAGTCAACAAAATGTGACATGAAATGCAAACTCAAAAGTTACAAACAGCCCCAAAGACAGAAAAAGAAAGGAAGAACAATTATTTGAGACATATGTGTAAAGATGACAGAGTTGAAGGAACAGTATGTCCCCTCCCTTCAATAATACCTAACAAGGGGCACCTGGGTGGCTCAGTGGGTTAAGCCTCTGCCTTCAGCTCAGGTCATGATCCCAGGGTCCTGGGATGGAGCCCCGAATCAGGCTCTCTGCTCAGCAGGGAGCCTGCTTCCTCCCTCTCTCTCTGCCTGCCTTGCTGCCTACTTGTAACCTCTGTCTGTCAAATAAATAAAATCTTAAATAATAATAATAATAATACCTAACAAAATGGTGAAAAGTAGACCCAAAAAGGAAAAGAAAGGAAGGAAGGGAGGGAGGGAAGAAAATGGGTAAATTTTCAAAAAGGAAAGTTTACATGCCATTTCTTTTCGGTGTGGCAACATACTGAAAATTCTCACCCACACCCATCAATTTAGAGAGAAAGGAGATGAGGAAATGGTTAATAGCTTAGAAAAGCCAAGCAAAATGGCATTAGCTGGGATGAGTTTTAACCATCACCATAATATTTCTAAGATCTCAGTGGCAGTTGGAAAATTGCCAGAGCTGGTTATTTGGGCAGCTCTGTGTGAACTGGAGAAATCTTTAAAGTTGATTGTAGTCCCACTCCAAGAGAACATACTCTAACTCTAAGGGTGTGCACCCTGATTTAAGACATTTAACCAAATCTCAGTAGAGAAAGCACAACTCAAATCTTTCAAAAAAAAAAAAAGAAAAGAAAAAATCCTGTGTCCAGGTTCAGCCAAGCTCCATCCTCAGCCCCCAGAAAACTTAAGTAAAGACAATACTCAATGTCCTCAAACTGCAGCTCAGAGAAGTAGGCAAGCAAGCCTTATTTAAGATGGGAAGGTATCACAGAGAAATCAGTTTCACTTTATTAAAACAAAGGACAGGCTCTTGATAGAGCTGTCTAGGCTAATCTGAGCAATATGGCAAAAGGCAAACAAATCTTCAAACATATTACCAAGAGGAAAAAGATTCACCGCATTCTTTAGAAAATTTATGAAGGACTCAGTTGGATTTATGAAGGACTCAATTGGATAACACAACTAGAAACACAACCAGAAAAACAAAAACAAATTGCATTAAAAAAAGCATAAATATTCAGTAGTAATCAAAATTGATATAAGGATAGTCAAGCAATAGAAGAGAACATCAAATACAGAAACAGGCGCACAAATATGTGGTCAATGATTCCCAACAAAGGTACAAAAGTATTTTAAGGGTAAAATAAAAACTGTTTTAACAAATGTTGTAGAGTAACTGAATATCCAAAAAGAAAGAAAAAATAGACTTTTACTCCTCCCTCCCACCATACACAAAAATTAACTTGAGAAAGATTGAAGGCATAACCATAAAAGCCAACTATAAAACTTCTAGTGAAAACATGAGAAAATACCTTTGCAAAGTAAGGACAGCCAAAAATTTCTTAAATAGATACAGACAGCAATACCACTTAAAAAACTTGGAAATTAAACTTTAAAACTTCTGCTCAAAGATATGTTTAAGAAAATAAAAACATAAGCAGCAAACTGAGGAAGAAAATATGTGAATACATCTGATGAGAAACCAATAAATAAATACATACAGACACAAACATACATATAATCAAGAACACAACAGTTAAATTAAAAGGGACTCCAGAAAATGCTCAAATAATTTGAAAAATGTCAAGAAAGAATAGCAACAAAAGCAGAGGGAACAATCAGTAAACAAATGGCAAAACAACATGCTTAAAGAAAGTTTATTAATAATTACATTAAATGTCAACGGTGTAAACACACCAATTAGAAAACAGAGATCATCGGAATTAAATTTTTTATATTTTATTTAGTTATTTGACAGACAGAGAGCACAAGTAGGCAGAGAGGAAGGCAGAGAGAGAGGGGGAAGCAGGCTCCCTGCTGAGCAGAGAGCCCAAAGCGGGGCTGGATCCCAGGACCCTGAGATCATGACCTGAGCTGAAGGCGGAGGTGTAACCCACTGAGCCACCCAGGCACCCAAAATTAATTTTTTTAAATAACCTAATTATATGCTTTATACAGAAAACTCACTTCATATATAAGTACATCAGTAGGTTAAAAGTACAAGGTCAAAGACATGCCACATAAACATGAATTAAAAGAAAACTGTATAGGTAATATTTCTCAACTGTTTTTATAAGGCCAATATTACCGATACCAAAACTAAAGAAAGTATAAAAAGAAAACTATGGACCATTATTTCTCATGAACGCAGATACAAAAATCTTCAACAACAACTAGTAAAATGGACCCAGTTATATATAAAAAATAATACCACACATAAGGTTTATTCTACAAAGGCAAGATAGGTTCAGCATTCAAAAATCAAATTATAATCCAACATATTAACACCACAAAGAAGGAAAAAAATATACGATCATATGAACTGACAACTGTGAAAATTCAACTTCCTTTCATGTCAAAAACTCAGCAAACTACAAACAGAAGGGGATTTTTACTCTCACTACTCTTATGCAACATTACACTGGAAGTCTTAGCCAGTGTCATAACACAAAAAAAAAAAGAAAGGAAAGGCAAACAGATTGTAAAGGGAGAAAGAACATAGTCTCCATTTGCAGATGAAATAATTGTTTATAAAGAAAATCCCAAGGAACCTACAAAACAAAACAACAAAAGGTAAACTCATACAACAAGTAAAGTTAGCAAGGGTATAGGATGTAAGATCAACACACAAAAATTGCCTATATTTCTATATATTGACAATGCATAATTCAAAATATTTTTTTATAAATATTTATAACAGAGGTGTCTGGGTGGCTCAGTTGAATGAACCCTCTTGGTTTCAGCTAAGGTCATGAGCTCATGGGTCATGAGATCAAACCCTGCTTGAGGCTCTGTGCTCAGCATGGAGGCTGCTTGGAGATTCTCTCCCTCTGCCCTCCCTCCCAACATTTCTTTCTCTCCAATAAATAAATAACCTTTAAAAAATATTTATAATAGTTTCCAAAAATTAAATACAAGTAAATCTAATAAAATATGTACAACAACAGTATGCTAAAAACTATGAACTGATGAAAGAAATCCAAGAATTAAATAAGTGGAGGAACATTCCGTAATCATGGACTGAAAGACTGCACATAGAAAAGATACAATTCTTCTCAAAGACCTATACCCCTGGGGCTAATAACACATTATATGTTAATTTTTAAAAAAATTTTTTTTAAAGATGTAATTCTTCCAAGTTGATCTATACCTCTAACAAAATTCCAATCAAATCCCAGCAGGATTTTGTTTTTGGGGGGGTTTGTTGTTGTTGTTGCCATTGCTTCTTAAATTTTTTTTTATTTTTTTTTTATTTTTTTAATTTATTTGTCAGAGAGAGAGAGGGAGAGAGAGAGCGAGCAAGCACAGGCAGAGTGGCAGGCAGAGGGAGAAGCAGGCTCCCTGCCAAGCAAGGAGCCTGATGTGGGACTCGATCCCAGGACGCTGGGATCATGACCTGAGCCGAAGGCAGCCGCTTAACCAACTGAGCCACCCAGGCGTCCCATTTTTTTTTCAATTTTTTTTATTTTTTTACTTTATTTATTTGTCAGAGAGAGAGAGGGAGAGAGAGAGAGCGAGTGAGCACAGGCAGACAGAGTGGCAGGCAGAGGCAGAGGGAGAAGCAGGCTCCCTGCCGAGCAAGAAGCCTGATGTGGGACTCGATCCCAGGACACTGGGATCATGGTTGTCATTGCTTCTTAAGATATAGAAAAGCTGACTCTAAAATTCATATTGAAAGGGAAAAGAACTAGGTGAAACAGTTTTGAAACAGAATCATAATTTTAAAGGAATTCTACTACTCATTTTAAAGACTTTCTCTAAAGCTATAGTAATTATTACTTTACTTATTTCAATTGTCCATTTTTTCTGACTTTATCAAAACTAGAAACATTTTTCTACAAAAGGTACCTTAAAGAGAATGAAAAACAAGCTATAGACTGAGAGATGTTTTCAAATCACATATTCAATAGAAAACTTGTATCCAGAATATATTTCAAAACTGTCAAAACTCAACTATAAGAAAACACTCCTTTTTTTTTAATGTGTAAAAAGCTTGAAAAGCCACTTCAATAAAGAGGATATAGAGACAGCATATAAACACATCAAAAGGTGTTCATCACCATTACCCACTAGGGAAATGCAAATTAAAACCATGATGAGATGCCACTATATACCTATTAGAATGGCATAAATAAAAATACTGCATATACCAAGTGCCTAAGAGGCTGTGAAGCAACTGCAACTCCTACTTTGCTGGTGGAAAGACAAAATGACAACCTATCTGGACAATAGTTTGACAGTTTCTTACACACTTAAACATATAATTGCCATATGGCCCGGCAATCCTGCTCCTAAGCATTTATTTACCCTGGACCAGCGTTGAGGAAATGACAGCCCTCGGGCCAAATCCAGCAGTGGCCCAAATTCAGCCAGACTCATTTGTTCGTGTACTGTTTATGGCTTCTTTCTGCCACAGCAGCCAACTGTCAGCCTGCAAAGCTGAAAACATTTACTACCTGGCCCTGTACAGAAAAAGTTTGCCAGCATCTGCCTGGAGAAAAGAATACTGGGGTTCACACCAAAACCTACATACAAATGTTTACAGCAACTCTACTCATAATTGCCCCAAACTGGAACCAACCCAAACGTATGTCTTTCAGCAGGTGAATGCATAAATAAACCATGGTACATCGGTACAATAGTATATTATTCAACAGTGAAGAGAAACCAACTATTGATAGAGACAACGATTTGAATGAATCATAAAGGCATTAAGCTGAGTGAAAGAAACCAGTCTCAAAAGGTTACACAGTATACAATTCTATTGTAGGACTTCCTTAAAAAGATAAAACTATACACAGAATAAACTGGTGGTTGCCAGTGTATAGGTGTTGGCGGGGTAGGTACAGTGGGACTTCTGGGGGAGATATTGACACTGTTCTGTATCCTAATTATAAGTGGTGGTTACTCAGACCCAAACATGTATTAAAAATCATAGAACTGGGGAACCTGGGTGGCTCAGTCAGTTAAACATCTGACTCTAGATCTTAGTGCAGGTTTTGATTTCAGGGTTCTGAGTTCAAGCCCCAAAAATTAAATAAAAAGATTAAAAAGTTATAGATGTATATATGCCAAAAAACAAAGTATTTTACCCTGTTAATTTAGAAAGTAGTTTTATAAAAAGATAAGCTCTGCATCTAATATGATCCCCTTATATAAGATATTTAATCATTTCTAGTATCTGAGATTTAATATATATAACACAATCTCAACATGGAAACATTTGTTATAGCTTTTTTTGGTGATGATTGATGATTTGCTTGTTTTCAACTTTATTCTGCTTTATTCTCCTTTATTCTGATCTTTTCAATTACAAGAAAAGCCAGGACTCATTCATGATGAAGCCACACCAGAAACTGTTCCAGGCGACCTCAGGATAACTCATATTTGTAAACAAGTTATCACAATTTACATCTAACTTGAGTTGTATAATTGCTGGAGGCAAATCAGCCAAAGTCCATTCCCAGCTTGGGTCCTTTCTTCCAGCTTCTGAGACTGCTCTGTCAAAACTGACAGAAAGCACAATGGTGCAAGGTTCTATCATGAGAAGGAACAGAAAAACACTAGACTAGTCTGCCATCAATTAGTGTGTGTTCTTGGCCAAGTCATCCAATCTCTCCATGGCTCAATTCCCTCATTCATAAAGGAAGACCTCCAATATCCTCACATTCCCTTCCAACTCAAATGGAGTTCACATTATTACTCATGAACTCATTAATCAAAATGTCTAGGAACAACATTTATTAAGCACTAAAAACTGAGGAAGCATTTATGTATGTCCCCCCAAAGAAAGTCATAAAAAGAACAGTCTCAGCCTTTTTAGGAAATTTAAACGGGAAGACTCTAAGTTTCCCTTAGCTTCCCATACCTCTCAAGAGGAACTAGACTCTAATGGTCTCTGAATGTACTACCACCCTCTAAATTAACCTATGGAGGATTCTCTTGAATCATTCTGGAGCACTCACATATGGTAGGATTACAATTAGACCCTCATTACATCCAACTGTACATCAGACAATCAAGTTCATTGTAAATTGTGGAGACTGTAGACGGAGTCTCTTAGCACAACTGATAAGGGATTTATGTTCTCTCTGCCCCCACAGATGTTAACAACCAACAGATCAAGAACACATCACCCACCTCCAGTTTGAGTATTTAGGAAAATTGCTGAGAAGCAGACAAGACACCTATCTATTAAGGATACGAAGAAGGATACCATCAACCTGGCAACGACCGGAAATTGTATTTACATTGCTATTTGAATCACAAGCTCAAAGACGGAAAAGCAAAAGACAACAACTCCATATAAACTTGTAACTAGTCTAATCTGTGTAAGCACTGTCACTTCTAAATTATAATGGACTTTCTAAAATTGGCAACATGATTCATGGTGCCAAGAATTTGCTTCCTGCCAATAATATTAAATTGTAGTATTTCTTACATCCTTTTAGCCCTTGGTAATACAAAACATACGTGATTCACCTCAACCATTAGTAAACACTTTCTCAGGGTATTACGCATGTTGATGACTCATGGCAGAAACTTCCATGGTGCTGAACAATCATTTTGGCCATTAGAGAATTGTTATATATCCATTTATTTGTAGTGGGACAAAATGAAATGGAAAAAATCAATGTCAGAACTGACATGCCAGAGCTGAATGTCAGAACTCTCTAGACATAATTCTCTGACCTAGAGCCTACCAAGAGAAAATTTTAACTATTTATTTGAATCTAAAAAATTTATTTGAATCTAAAAAAGTAAAAAGTTTGTGTAAAAAAATACAAGGTAACAAGTTTGAAGAACATGTTTACATGAAATGTAACAAAGCATGATATCTATAATACATAAAAATTTGCAAGCTCAAAGTCAAAACTTCAAGAAATAAATGAGC
The DNA here is from genome assembly GCA_004024625.1 of Mellivora capensis. NCBI lineage: Eukaryota > Metazoa > Chordata > Mammalia > Carnivora > Mustelidae > Mellivora > Mellivora capensis. The sequence continues at coordinate 32,733 of PISX010009737.1, read as the reverse complement.
AAATTATAAGCAAAATTAGCAGAAAATTAAATGAACACTTGAAGTGTTCAATTAATAACCAAACAAAACCTGAGGGATCTTCCTGCTTAGCAAAATACAAACATTTGCTCCCCCTCTTCACTCCTCTCATGTTCCACTGCTCATAGCCCAAACCAGAGCCCAATGCATCCTCAGAGTGCTGGTTACATTGGAAGTGTTTACAATCTCTTTTGCAAACAATAGTACAATGTAGCCCATTGAGGCATTCTCTATAGTAATAAAAAGGTGGGATTAGGAGCATAACAGTTGTATAATGTTTTATGTAATTTACTGGCTAAAAATGTTAATCTTAAATAATAACTGAAACAGAGGAGAGCCTGGGTGGCTCAGTCCATTAGGCATCAGACTCTTGATTTTAGCTCCAGTCATGATCTCAGGGTCCTGGGATGAAGCCCCACTAGGGAGAATGCTTGATAGTCTCGCTCTCCCACACCCTCCGCCCCTCCACCTACCCCTCTGAGACAAATAAATAAATCTTTGAAAAAAAAAAAAAAAAAAGAAATAACAAACATAGGTAAATGCTTTTAAAGATTAAACACTTGTAAGTACACTGAAATTACATTAAAATATGGATGCGTATTTCACCAAGACCTGAAACCATTTAAATGTCAACCAGTATTGAAATGGGTAAAATAACATAAGATCCAGGCATGATAGAGAACACAGTAGGTCTGTATGTTCCAGCATGCAAAGATGTCCACAGCATATTATTGAGAGAAAAAAGGAAGGTGTAGGGCAGTATGCAAAATACGACCATATTTTTGTATAAAAAACTACACTATACTGTACAGAATTTATTATATGGGCATAAGCAACTTAGAATTATATCTTTCAAATCATTAACACCTAAAAAAGTGCTCAGAAGCTTTAATTTTTAACTTTAGTCCCTGCTCTATCATATATACTAACAACATGAAGTACTTTCAAGTTAAAAAATATTGTATATCCATATATCAAACTGCAATCAACAAAAAATTAATGTTTAAGAAGTGAAATTACAGATGATGATCTAAAAGAAGCCTGAAAGGTTTATTTCTAAGTAAAAGTCTGTTTTTAAGTCACTAGAGCAGATGGGAATGACAATCAAATACCTTACTGTTACTTGTACTCATTGGCTGGCTTGTCATGTCTATCCACTTGCAGATTCCCATACTTGTCAGAAAGTTTCCATGATATGTGGATAAAAGCCTGTGAGGGCACAAAGCCACGCCCCCCAAAAGATCAGCAGAACTTGCAGAAAAAAGGCAGCCAAGAAAAACTATCACAACTTAACAGCTCTAAGGTCACAAAAACTTTGTATTCATGATTCCATTTGCCTCAGAGAACAAAAGGCATTTGTGTAGTTTAATTTAAATGATAAGCTCTCCAACCAGCACTATGACAAAAGGTGGACATTGTATAAAACCAAAAAATTATGTATTTTTAATGAGTTTTCAAAACAAAATATCCTGGTCTTGTTTTGAGTATTAGTATGGGCAAAACAGTCCCGCTAATGGAAGAAAAGTGAAACGGACAGTCTAAAGCAGGAGATAACATAAACATCGTTTCTGTTTTTATGAAGCTCTTGTTTGCAGAAAAATTCGAAATACTTCAGAAAGAATGAGGCCAGGAAGACCATCGAGGCCCCCCACCAGCCCCCATACTGAGCACAGAGCCTGTAAGGACTCTCCAACTACAGCATGGCAGGGCTCCAAAGCAGGTCTCGGGGGCACCACTGTCTAAGACGCTCTGCCAAGAGCTGGGGACCCACGGCTCAGGCACTCAGTCCTCAGGAGGCGCACACCACCATCACCTGCTGGTATGTTCACTTACTTACTCCACGAATACTTGCCGTGTGCTTTCCATTTGCTCTCAGCTTCGAGGATGCCCTGGTGCAAGAGAAAGACAAGTCCCCACCTCTGCTCACAGGCAGCTTACATTCAAGCGGAGGCAAATAGTTACAAAGTCAGCAAAGAGGAGTGCCTGGGTGGCTCAGTCAGTTAAGCGGCTGTCTTAGGTTCAGCTCATGATTTCAGGGTCCTGGGATCAAGCCCCATGTCCGGCTCCCAGCTCAGCAAAGAGTCTCCTTTCTCCCCCTCTCTCTGCTGCTCCCCCTGCTCATGTGCTCACTCTCAAGCTTGCACTCTCTCTGACAGATAAATAAATAAAATCTTTTTTTAAAAAGTCAACAAGGAAAAAAAAATTTCACACAATATTCCGTTTATGAAGAAAGAAAACAGGGTGATTTGATCAAGCAATATGGACAGGGAGGTGCTAGTTCAGATGTGGGTCAGAGGAAGTCCCCTCTGCAGAGGGGATCAAGACCTGAACGAGGGATCTGAGCACACTGGGGACCCCAGAAGGTGGCTGTGGTCGGAGAGGAGTGAGTGATGGAAAATGTTCCTATAGGCCGGAAGGGTAGGCACGGGTCAGACCACTCACTACGGTGAAGCATTTAGATCCTCACTTAAGTGCAACGATCAACCAGTGAAAGATTATAAAGGAACAGAGTGGGAAGATTTCGTTTGTAATTCAAAGAAGTGATCTAGCTGTTATGGCTGGGGACGGGTAAGCCAGCTTGGAAGGGACTGAAATCAGAGCTTGTGGGAGGTCCAAGGACGGTGCAGTCAAGCAGGACGGTGGCCCGAAGCAGCAGAGACCGCGAGGAACGGGTGGATCGGGGACCCGTTGTGGGGGACTGCTAACAGAATGCACAGACAGACTGGATGCAGAGATTTAAAAAAAAAAAAAAAAAATCAGTCAAAAATCAAGATTAATCATTGCTTTTTAAGTAAAGCAGTTACTTCCCTGATGCCCAAATCATTAGTGCTGTATGAGGTCTCTCCGTAGTGGTACTGATTTGTCTGATCTCCGAACACGTCTACCTGGTAACGTCCAGCACCCGAGGTCTACCGTGGAGCAGGTGCATGACAGGGACAGGGAAGCAAGAGAAGCCCGTCCATGAGACAGTCAGATCCCAGTCAGACTCCCACTAGCTCAGTACTTGTAACAGCTGAACCTGGTGGGCACAGGCATGCCCCAGCGGGTACTGCTGAAGATCTCTAAAACTGTCCACTCACTTTAAAAGGAGATCGAAAATGGTATTGTTCCTGACGGTTCAGAAATAGAGAACTTGGTAAAAAGACTTTCATATACAAATGTATTGTTTTCACCACGTGTTTATTTACAGAATGTATTTCAGAAGGCAGGTGAATGAAAGCGGCCACCTGATTCCTGTTCCGGAACAATGGCTTCACCCGGGCGCCCAGCGACATTCCCAAGTGTTCCTTCACAGCAGGTCTAGGGGAAGTTCATGCAACCAAATCCAAAGAGGGTTCAACTTTATGGCTCCTTAAATTTTCAGGGGGGACACAGCAACATTTGTTAAGTTTCAAGAGGCTTATGATGACCTCAGGAAGCCATTTAGAATACATAACCCTTTAAATTTTACAGGATAAATTTAACTTTTTTCATTCAGTCATTAAGCAAATGAGTGACAGCTCACACACTCATACACTCTTGAAAAAACAGTCAATCATTTGGGATCCCCAAGGCTCTAGCCCTGCATATTTGTTAAAGAATTATATGAATTTTATGGATCTCAGAGTTGGTAATAAAATGTTCAAGTATTTCAAAAAACTATTCATGGGTTTCTTAGTATTCATTCACTTTTCACTCTTCAACCAAGTGTATCATATTATATAGTTTCTCCTTCTTTACGATGGATGTTTAAACTGCCTAGAATGTGACCTCTTCGTACACAAAGATGTAAAGGAAAAGTATAATAGAATACAAGAAAGACAAATGCCAAAACTCATATCTATTTTTAGATATGGAAGAGACAAGGCCAGAAGCAGGATGTTAATCAAAAGCATGGAGGACATTTGGAGAAGGGAAAAATGAAGAGGGGGGGAAATCGGAAGGGGAGATGAACCATGAGAGACTATGGACTCTGGGAAACAAACTGAGGGTTTTAGAGGGGAAGGGTATTAAGGAGGGCATGTATTGCATGAGCACTGGGTGTTATATGCAAACAATGAATCATGGACCATCACATCAAAAACTAATGAGGTACTATACAGTGACTAACATAATAAAAAAAGCAGATTTACCTGTAATGTTCTGTTCACGAGATAATTTTTTCATGTAATTTCAATTTGGGTATGCATACAGAAAAAAGGACCAGCTACAAATATGACTAAAATGTTAATAGTGATTCATTCTGGGATTTTAGAGGTGAGTCATTATTCTCCCCTTTATATTTATCTCTAAGCAAAGAAGACAAGAAGGGAGAAAGGGCATCATTTATTTGTTCTAATCTCTTGGCCTTGCTAACCTGAAATACACCAAGACTTAAGAGATCACAAGCTTCTAAGAAGTGAGGGAGAGCAAGGAGCTTTCTGAGAACTTCAGTAATACTTTATACACAATAACCAAATTACAGATTCCCTGTGCCAGACCTGGCGGATCTGGGGCTGTCTCCCCAGCTGAGGAACCAGCATGCACCAAGCCCACTCCAGTGGGTGCCTGGTGGTGACCGTGTCCTCCCAGGCACTGCTGACAGCATGGCTCAAGCCAGCCACCCCTTGCAGGCCCATCAGACTCTCTGGACTGGAAACCCCAAACTGGGCCTGCAGGACTACTTCATCTCCTTGCGTGACCAACCCTCTCTCAGAGGCAGCCGTACTCCACCCTGTGGCCTGGAGAGGGAAGGAAGCCCAGTGCAGAGCAAGAAGAATGAAACAAAGCAAAGGAGAGGTGGAAGATGATGGCTGGAGGCCTTGCAGCTTTCTAGGGCCTAAAAGGGTCTAGGGTCCTGGCTCTGAGCTTCCAGCTCCTCTTCCTATAGGAATAAGCTTCATCATTAAGCCCTGATTTGGCTTAATACAGCTCAGGCTGGTTTCTATTACTCAGAAATGTGTTTGCCCTAATATTCCAAAGCCTGCTGGGTGGTGCCCCAGGTTCTCGGTCTGGCTGGTGAGGCAAACACTCAGGACAGAATTCAGCAGAGGTCTCAGGAGCTCAACAAAATCAAAATTCCTCATTCTCTTCCTGCTACTTCCTAAAAATTCAAAGATAACAAAACCCCTGTGGGAGGCCCTGGCTTTGACTCTTCAGATCAGTACCACTATGCTCAGGGATGAATGTGGAGAGTGACATCTTCGAAGTGATGGTCAAGTGCTCTAAACACATGCACCACATGTCCCTTTCTGCCAGCTGTCCCTGCTACAATGTCCATTTGAAGCATCACCCGGAGAAATGTGTTGACCTTCCTTCTGCTAGGCACAGATGCGGTGCTCCACACACAGCTTCCCACACCTTCCTACACCCTCCCTCCACCCTGCAAGGCAGGATTCCCCTCCATCCCACAGGTGAGGAGGGGGAGATGCTGTGACATTAAGCAACACACCTGGGCTGCCCAGCTAGTTGGTGGCAAAACCAGGACTCTCAGTGTTTGATTCCTGCTCCTTCTGCCACACCTGCTCCTTTCCCAGATGCTCTGGAAGCCACCAGGGAGGAAATCCTGCCTCTGCAACTCCTGGAGGCCATTCCAACAGGTGCACTCCCAACCTGCTGACCTTCAGTGACCCTGCTGGCATGGTCTCATCTGACAGAGCACACCAAATCATTTCTCCCATTTCTGTCCTGTGGCTCTTCTCATCTCCTGCCTGCACTGTGGCATTTTCCTCTGGACCCAGGTGCCCTTCTGCCTCCATAAAATCAGGTCTTGAGTTTTCAGGCTAGCTTTCCTCATGAGCCACAAAGACAGGCTCTCATCATGGTGAGCGCATACTTTCTATCCTTGTGGAGAAATTAATGAGGAACAACACAAGATGCCCACAGCTCTAACCACCCCTTCTGAGCCCCTGACTCAGTGGACAGTTTCCAGTTACAAGCTGAGCTGCGTGGGCTCAATGCCAACACAGCAACCCCAGTGTCATCTATGGGACAGGGCTCGTCAAAACACACATTGTTGGCCCCACACATGGATTTCCTGATTCGACAGGTCTCAGTTGGGTCTAAGAATTTACATTGCTAACAAGTTCCGTAGGGCAAACTGCATAACAGCCCCCGAAAGATACCTAGGTCTTCATCCCTGGAACCCTTCTTTGTTACCTTACATGGCAAAGGGGACTGTGTGGATGTGATTCAGTTAAGGACCTTGAGATGGGGCGATTTTTCTGGATTATCTGATGAGTCATAATGGAATCTCAAGAGCCCTAATGAGAAGAAGAGACTATTCAATGACAGAAGAGGAGAAGGCCGTGTGACAATGAGAAGCAGAGTCTGCAGTCAGGTGGCCACGAGCCAAGGAATTCGGACACCAGAAGCCGGGAGAGGCAGGAGCGGACTCTCTACCAGAGCCCCCAGATGCAACCAGCCTTGCCGGTACCTCGAATTTAGCGTGCTAACAACCAGCTCAGACCACCGGCCTCCAGAAGTATACGAGACTACAATTTCATCTGCTAACTTTTGAGAGTGATAACAACAGTCACAGGAAACCCAATTCAGCCAGTGACGCCGATTTTGCCAGCCGGGTTCACACTTTGAGAACCCTGCACTCCACTCACCCCTGACCAGACCTCATGCCACCCTGCAGACTAGGGTCGATGGGCACAGTGCCCTGGAAGACCTTATGACAATTCCAAACGACATACTACACAGCAAGTCCACACCACAGCAGCGGGAAGGAGCATAGCAACGTCATCACAGAGCCGACTTCCAAAAGTGACTCTGTCGCTCACTAGTGCTGTGGCCAGGTGCATGTCCTCAACTCTGTGTGTCCCAGTTTCTGCATCTATAACTTGGGGAGAACGCCATCAGCCACACAGCACCATCAACAGCATGCAACAAGGTGATGTGTGGCCTCATTGATATAAAGCACTCACCAAACCTTATTTTTCCTTAAAGTAGCTGAACACATATGCCCTCCTCTTTTCAGTAGAAGCCTTCTCTTGGAGAAGATGCATTTATTGAGACAAATGAGTAATCAGCTTCCTCTGAACTCTGACAGATCATCACTAAGTTATCAGAAATGTCAGAAAAAAACAGTAATTTTTTTTTAAGAAAACTCATTTTCTCTACCCTGACCATCCAGCTCCTTCATGAAGCACCTAGTCTCTCCAGCCTAATTTCTCACTGCTCTCCCACATGAGCATAGACTGCTTCAAACTTATTCAACTACTTCTTCCAAATCCACTCTTTTTTCTGCTTCCACGTGTGCCTTTTCTTCTGCTCTGGAAGCCCTTCCCCGACCCCTACCTTCTCCACCTTCAGGCCAGCTCTGACCGGCTGCACATCTACAGGGAGGAGCCCTCTGTGTTCCTGCCGAAGGTGGGAAGGCATAAGCCAGGCCAAGGGAACAAGCGGGAGAAAACAAATGGGGAGTTTCTCTGTCCACAGGGGAGAGTTTCACTTGGGGCCAAGAACAGGAACTCTTTAAAATCCTATTCCCCCACTTGCTCCTTTTATGACCTTAGGCAATTTATGCCAGTTCCTAATCTACAAAAAGGAGATCAATATAGTGCCTGCCTCCCACATAAGCATTTTATGTGAATTAAACAAGATAACCCATATAACAAAGGAGGTCTACCATTCAGTAAGTATCTAGTAAATGTACACTGTTACCAGAACTTGCATCTCTGAGCCTTCCCCTTCAGAGAAGCCATCTTGGGAGGCCATCTTCTTTCTGTCACAGCTTCCACTCCTCTGAACGTTACTGAAGCCCCTCTGTGATGTTGTGCCTTTCAGAGTCACACTAGAAAAATACATTTATCACTCATGATTGCCCCTTATTTATCCTAGCAGGAGTATGACCAGTGCTTGAACATCCTTACTCACCAGACTTGGCTCAAAGACCTGAATGATACCCAAATCCAAACCCATACCCAATGACATGCTCCTTCTGAGGATAATAAAAAATAATATTGTGGCAGAGGCTGGTGTTGTCCTCTGTTATTTCCTGCCACCTTCTTCTATAGTAACAGAACACCAATTTTTAGCTGGGCACATGGTATCCAAAAGAGAGACTTTATTTCCAGCCTTCCCTGCAGCTAGGAGGGTGAGGGGAGGACGTTCTGGCCAATGAGATATGAGTGTGAACACTATCTTCCAGGTGTTTCTGCTATAGAGAAAAGATAAGCTTTCTGCTCCTGTTTCCCTTCATACTGGTTTCCATGTGGACATGGTGGCCTTGAAGTGTGAAATGTGAAACCTCTTCTAACCACACGGACCTGATTAACATCCTAGTGTTAACAGAGCAAAAAGAAAGGAAACAGTGTCTTGATACCAGCGGGGAATCACAGCAACCTTGGACTGCTTATGTCCAGGCTGCATGTTTAAGCCACACCTATCTGGCATCTCTTATAGCAACTGAACGTGTTTTCCAACTAATTCAAATATGTAACAGCTCCTTAAGGTATCTGCAGAAACTTAGAATATATTTTAAGCAAAAATAACATTATGTGAAATTTCCCAAAGTGATTACTTGGAAGGGAAGGAACACTTGTTCCCCTAGCGTATTAGACTATTGTTTGTTCAATGAGTCATACTGTGTACGGTTAATCATTACATCTCCTGAGATGGGAAGAAAAACCCATCCCCTGGTCTAAATCTACCATCACCCAAACACAGCCAGTGATATTTACAATGTTCTTTTCTAACAAAGTTGTGGACCATGCAGTTGGAACAATGTGGACCATTCTAGTGGACAAAGCTCTGGGCCCACTGCTGGGAGGCTTAGGTTGTGGATCCAGGAATGCCGGGCCTCAATGGCTCTATCTGTAAAACGGATGAGGCTGAGAGACTCCGAGAGGAGGAGGAACCAAAATTCCACAACCAAAGAAAGAAATGGCCCAAAAGTAGCAACTGGGAGGAGAAACAAAACTAGGAAGGACAAAAAATGAAAACCCTGAGCCCAAAAGAATAGCCCATCAAAACTACAAGGCAAGCCATAGTACCATCCATTCCTGTTCAGCCCACAACACTCTCCTGGAACAAGCCCAAGGCTGCCGTCTGCCTTCATTATTGGACACATCTGGCTCTCACCCAGGTAACTCAGAGGGAAAGAGAATGTGGGGATGGGGTCTACTGAATCCCATCTCTTGCTCACTGGCATGAAGATTCTTCCCAATACTCAGTCCCTAAATTCAAGTCCCCAAAATCCAGATAGCAGGTCCTCACCTATTTGGGGAGAGGGGGACACAGAGTCCATTTCTGATTTCTCTTTCACTAGGTTTAAAGAACACAGAAGTTGTAAAAAAATAAAAAAGGAAAGAAAAGAAAAGAAAAAATGGGCCTTCTGGAGCCCTTTCTCCTCTTCACACCATCATGTGGGCTTGTACATGGTAAGTACACAGTTCATTTATTTTTAAGAAATGACTGATCCCCTAAGACGCCAACCACAAAATAATCTACAAGGGGGGTTAAGTGTACCCATCATTTTCCTGCAATATGCAGGATGAGTCCATGTCTGTTTCACACTGGGAGGGCCAACATCTACCACCTGTAGTCAGTCATGGATCCACTTCAGTTACTAAACCACAACATTTCCTAAAGAAACTCTTACACCAAGAAACACACTAGCTCACAGCCTCCAGTGTGCTACATGAAAGACACCATGACCAAGGAGGGAATCAAACAAGAGGCCAGGGCCCCCGTGGCCACTTGCTAACCACAGCAAGATCCTGCGAGGGCAGAGCCTCAGGCTACTGCCCTTCACTTCTGAAGAACAGGATGGGGTAGTGAACGAAACGTCTTTTGATCACTTCCAGGATACACTGGCACTGTAAGGACCCAAGAAGTGCCCCCACCCCGAGCTAATACTAACCCCTTTTGTGTTCCTGAGCTGCTTCTTCCCTTTGCAAAGTCTTCCCTTCCTTGCTCAATGGCCAGTGGAAGCTTGCAAGGTCTACTTCTGTCCTCCCATCACATGGAAAAGAAGAGTCAAGAATCAGAAGCCCTGTCCCTCTCCAGGCCCCCCCCTTTTTTTTTCTCTCACTTCTGATCACCTCCAAAGGAAAGAAAGAGACTAAAGAAGATATTCTAACGCTACTGTCCCAAAGCTCATCAGCTTTACTAAGTTAGCTTCCAGTGAAATTCCCTGTCCAAGGATGTGGCAAATGGTATTTTCCAAAGATGGCTATACCAGTCTCTTTCCCTTTGCCTGTGTGCATCTCACAATGTAACAATAACACGCATCATTGCGAGGTAGGTCTGTATTCCGTCCCTTGAAGCTAAGCAGATCTTTCTAACTTCTTTGATCAAGGGAATGCAAAAGTGATGCATGCTCAACTTCTGAAGCGAAGCAAGGTCATACAAAGCAAATCAGCTTCCACCTGGTTCTCTCCTGGGACACATGGCTCCAGAGCCTTGAGCCAACACAGAAGTCTGGTGACCCAAAAGCCACCGTGCTAGAGAGAAGACATGCCCAGGCAATGTAGGCATGGAAACAGATGTCCAAGGAGCCCCAACTGTTCAGCCCCTTGCTCTTCAAGGGTTCCCTGACCAGGACCTCGCCATGGGAGTAAGGAAGGCTTTAGGAGGATCTGAGCCCTAGCCACTCTCTGACTGCAACCTCACCAAGTGGCTAGAACCACCCAATACAGCTGCTCCCCCAACTCATGACCACAGGAACCTTAAGATGAGGAGGTAATTGTTTTTAAGCCACTAGGATTTCATGCAGCCGCAGTGACTGGAACACAGGCTCTTTAGAAGACATGGCCCCATTTCCCAAGATAGCAATTTCCCACCTCTGTGGTAGGTTTAGAACATCCTGTCAGTGTTTAATTTCACAACTCCATCTCCTAGTAGAATAAATGGCACTTTTGTTTTCACATAGAAGAGTTTAAATTTTTACTTCAGCATGTTGAGAATTTCACAATACCTCTTTCAAGGTTACTTGAGAGACCTTGAAGCATCTCAAACAGGAGTTAGGCAATCCCCAAAGCTAGAAGTGTATGACCCTCCTATGCTTCCCAAGGGTAGACCTGGAAGGGGGGGGGGCGTGTTAGGGAGGCGGTGGAACAGAGTCAGGCAAAATTTGGACCTCCCCACTCCCTCTTGGATATTCTTGCCCTATACCACCCTTCCCTCTACTTCCCCTGTCACACCACACCAATGGAGCAGGCCTCTAAAAACCAAGGCTCACTTATTAATAAAGAACAGAAAAGGATTGGTGGCATTCACTGAATTGGCTACAGTTACTGGAATCCAATGACTGTGGGCTATAGCCACAAATGACATGTAAGGGAAAGAAAGGCTTATTATTAAAATGAGCTGGGAAGAAGAGAAAGGAGTGCGTCATGGGAGTGGGGAGCTTCCATTTCAGAAAAACCAAAGCCCTTTTAACGGAGTTTGGCTGGAATCTGAGATCACCTGCTCCCTATTTGTAACTGGAAACCTTTCCATAAAGAGTCAATTACTTGACATTAAAGTCCCCGATTTTAAAGGACTTTGAAACCAACACCACCTAAGTGCTTGCATAAACAAAATATCTGCCTGTGAGATTCTGGTTCATGTCTTTTCTTTCCAGCACTGGTCCCTTCCTCCTAATAGATGGTGTATTGGGACACCAGTCTCAGAGCTCAGGGCCTCGTCCTGGAAAAGGCCTGCCCCCTGCACACCACACTGTTGGCAAAGGCTTCCCTCTGGGGAGGATTTCTGTCTTCCCGTCAGGCCGTGCGTGCAGTGCTTTGAGTGGGACGGAGTCCCTGTCTTTCCTCACCACCAGTTTGTGGGCCCACAACAAAGGCTAGTAGCAAATAATGCAAAGACTGGCATCAGACCCACAGCACCCAGGTTCCCAAAGGATGCAAGTCCCGACCTGCTTTTCAGAAGCTTCACTAAACACTACAGAGCCAGAGGTACAATGAAGTTGATTCCCAAGAGCACAGATACCCTCCGAGGCCAGCCCAAGTAGCTCCATCAATGAGGAGACCCACTCCTCCCCAACTCCTGGTCCTAGGATCTATTACTACTCCTTCTTCCAAAAACTATTTTGGACCCAGTCACAGATCCCCAAGGAGCTGTACTTTCTCCCTTGTGCCTGACATTTCTCTCTAGCCTGTACACAGGAAGACTGACTTCTCTGGGCTAAAGCCCCAAATCAACTCATCTGCCCACGGATGGAGACCGAGAACTCCTCCCTCATTCTGCAGACCCCAGGGATGACACTGCTCTCTGCTGCTTGTGGACGCTGCCCTCCCACCCTCTCCTGGAGTTCTTTTCTTCCCAGCACTGGCTCTCAGACAGAAAGGTTATTGCTACCCTCCCCCACAGAGCCCACTTAACTCATACCTTCTTGGAGAAACAACAGGCAGAGTGGAAGGGGCACAGGAAGTGGGCTGATCATCATGAATACACGCTGAGGCCCACCATTGATGGGCCTCACAGAGGCTTTAGCAGTCACACCGACTGAGTTCAAAGCCTAGCTCCATCCCGCACTAGCTGTGTGACTTAGGGCAAGTTACTCAATGTTTCTGGACCCTGCCTGCCTCATCTGCACAATGGGGTAATAAATGATCTTATAGGGTTATCCTGAGGATGAATTTTAAGTTAATAAAGTGCTCAGAACCTGATTGGGCATGGTAAATGCTCAATATATATTATCTATGAACAAAGTTATTTGTTATCATGATCTTCACGTTACAGTCACAGTTCACCCAGCACCACCCCTCACACGACTGGTTTAAGGATAAAATGAGATTTGGTTTGCGAAAAGGATCTAGTCAATTACAAAAGTACGCAAAACTCGTATTAGCCATTGCTACTGTCTCCAAAAAGCTCCTGACCTAGGTCCTGCTCATTTTCAAGGTTTAGTGCTACTGTTGAGGGACAGAGTGGTACGTATCAGGTAGGAAGAATTTAAAATACAGAAGCATAGCTCAGGAATATCTATATCTCTGTATTTTAAAAATCTCTATGCCTATATAATATACACTACTTCCCTCCATGTGAATGTCCCGTAGCTCATATGATACAAACATACACATCTCCCTCCCACTCACAATGACCTTACACCTGATCGTCATCCTTTATTCCCTAAGACCTTCATTCATCCAGAACTCTGGCAAATTGTACCCCAGCCTCCTCAGTCAATGTCATTCGAGTCCTGTCAGTCTAACCTCCCTCATCTCCCATAGACCAGTACCACTGTTTTATCACCTGTCCAACCCCAGCTCTACTGGAAGAGTCTCCTAAGGGTGTCTCTGCCTCTTCCTGTGGATCCCAAACTCCACCCAGGGCTGGTTTTCCAAAGTGCAAACTGAATCTCATCATTCCTCTACATAAAGTCCTTTGAGGTCACATCCTCCACAGCTGTGGCATTGAATTTTGGGTCCACGAAACCCCACTGCAAAACTTTGTTTTACAGTTTTTTTTTAATTTATTCATTTGACAGAGATACAGAAATAGAGACAGAGAGCACATATAGGGGGAGAGGCAGAAGGAGAGGGAGAAGACTCCCCACTGAGCAGGGAGCCCGATGTGAGGCTTGATCCAAGGACCCTGGGATCATGACCTGAGCCGAAAGCAGATCCTTAACCATCTGAGCCACCCAGGCGCCCCCTCCACCCCTACCACTGCAAATCTGATGAAACTCATGGACCCCCTCCATAGGAAATTGCCCCCACAAGCCCACACAAGCATATGCTGGTCTGCCTCCAATTACCCACCACCTTCCTTTCTACCTCTTTTTTTGCCTTGTAGTCAAATGACCCTCCAATACCCCACATTCTTTCATGAGGCCCCTTTTCCTTTCAAAGCTCTGAAACCCACCGAGAAGCAAAATAAAAAAATAAAAATAATAAACAAAACTATACCATTCATTTCTGTATTCCCCAGGACCTAGAGCTCCAACATGGAAATGGGTGAAAGAAAATAAAGCAATTTGTTTCAATTGTATGGTCCAAAGACTCATGTCCCCCAAAGATGGCCACGACCTAACCCTCAGAACCTGTTAAGATATTGTCTTACTGGCAGAGGGGATCTTGTCAATGCGGCTCAATTAAGGATCTTCAAATGGGGAGATTATCCTGGGTAACAGAGTCGGGCCCAGGCTCATTGCAGGAGTCCTTACAAGGGTAACAGGGAGGTAGGAGAGTCACAGAAAGGGATGTGACAAAGCAGGCAGATCACAGTGATGGGACAGCAGGCTTGGTGGGAGGCCCCAGGCCAAGAAATACAGGCAGCTGTTAGAAACTGCAAAAGGCAAGAACCCCCCCCAGGGGTTACCAGGAGCAACACAGTCCTGCCAACAGCTTGATTTTAGCCCACTGAGACCGATTTTGGACCTCTGACCTCCATAAATGTACAACCATAACTTCATATTCCTAAGCCACTGCATTTGTGGTCATTTGTTACAGCAGCAATAGGAAACCAACACAAATTAGCAAACAAACCTATGTGGCTGTGTATTCTCGTTACATCACTTTAGAATTCTAAAACTGTTGTATTCTCAGCATCCATCCGTAGGAGTCTGGTTACATGTATTATGGTCCAGATGTACAACGAAGGGCCTCACATCTATCCGGAAGGAAATGGTGGTTGTTTCTCCTTTGCTCATTAATATGCATGTGTGCATGTGGGAACACATGTGCCTGCACTACCCTTTTGTCAAGGGTAGAAATTCTTCCCTATTTGGGGGTATACTTTCTGCACATCAATCACAGCCTACTGTGTACAGTGTTTAATCTGCCCTTTTCACTCAATACGTTATATCACAGAGAAGGATCATCCCAATTCTTTCAAAAGAATCTCTTCCTCATCTCTGAGGACAGGAGTAAGCCACAACTTGTATGTTCTTCCATGTGCTAAATGTATTTTATATTTTGTACTATCAAGAAGAAACATATTAATACATCCCCATTTGAAGAAAAGACTCATTCTCAGAAAGATTTCCTGTCAAAATTTCATTTTGATCATTGCACAAAGAAAAAAGTCATCCAGTATTAGTAAAATTTATGGAACACGTCATCCTGCTACTCTTCTTAATAAAAATAATAATAATAATAATGACTATTGAGAGAAATCTGAACCATGTAGGCATGAAGAGAATTATATCTGGGTTTAAATTTTAACTGCTTATATCACCTGAGGTTTTCCCAAACCTTCTATTATTTGCACAGTTTCCAGTGTGGCTGGCTGTCTCATTACGAACCTCACTGAGAGCTGTTGACAAACACATGGGAACAACGCTAAGATGTATCACACTGGTTTCTCAAGGGACCGATATGCACAGTTCATAATGGGAAGGATATGAATAATTCAGATATTTCCTGTCTGGAAAAAAAAAATGACTTTTAGGTATCTAAGCCTAAATCAGATTGAATTAATTAAAGAAGATGAATAAGAAGGAAAGTGGATTCTGTGCCTTAGCTTCACAAGTTACAGTTGTAAATTTCACCGGGAGCTCACAATAGGTAGGGCAGCCTCTAAGGGAGAGAACGACACTCGTTTATAAATCTGCTCTCAGGATCTGGAAATCCCACTGTCTTCTTTCTCGAAAGCAAAAAGACCATGCCAAGACAATCACTGCTGAACAGCAGACAGTCCACAGAACACAGCTCCCGAAACAGAAGACCCCTCAGGTTCGCCCCCCATTTAGTCAGACGCTTTCTGAGAGAAGGAATGTGAGAGCCAGTGGTGTTCCCCAGACTCAATCCTCCTGACCCCCTGCCCTCTATCAAGACAATTCTCTCAAATCCAGCTCTTAATCCAACAGCCAGGAGGAAAGCTGACCTTCTTTGGTGCAGGGTACAATGGAGCAGTCTGTGGGAATACGGAAAATGTTTAAATGGCTCTCAGGGAACATAAAAGGACCTGACTTGCAGCTCGTACTAATTTCCATGGTGTAAACACACCCACCACTGCAGATTTCAAGCTAACAACCTGACGACACCAGTTATAAAAATCCTGAAAACTGAACAATTGGCTTTCACGAGCCCTGCAAACGCCACTGAGTAGCTCTCTCCCCATGCTTAGAAAAGATAAAAAATAAACCTCTCACATCCAGATGCCTAAATCTCCACTCATCCTTATGTAGGAGGAATTTTCTCTTTAAGGGACAAAGGGTTATGTATTAACTGCATTGTTTAGCACTGCAGAGGACATACATAATTCATATTTTTTTCAGTTTGAGACATAATTTACACAGCATAATTCACAGTTGAAGTGTATGGTACCTTTTAGTATATTCAGAAGTGTACCACGCTTAATTTGAGGACATTTTCATCACCCCCAAAGGAAACTTTTTACCTTTGAGAGTCAATGTTTCTGCCAACACCCCCAGCCAAAGGCAGCCATTAATTCCACCTTCTGACTCCATACGTTTGCCTATTCTGGATATTTCAAATACATGGGATTGTATAATATCATACATATATTTGAGATGAACAGACCATAATAAATTAGTGCTGTATAAGGCAGTGGTAAGGAAAAAAAATCACAATCTTAATTGTTACCTTATAGGACCAATTGATAAAACATCATAAATAGGCTAAGAAAAAATCCAAGAGAATGTGACACAGTCATGTGTCGGTCAGCAATTGGTCCTTTACAGTTCTGGGAAGACGGTATTTTAACCAGACATAGGTGCCTAGGAGAAAGAGACGTCAAGTATCATTAAAAGGTCCATATCTTATTAGGGTAATTGGTGATGCTCCAAAATCAAAGCAGGCCAGCTTCTGATGACCTTGCTCTTCCATCTGCCTCTCACAAACAGTGACTTTGACCTTGCAGAGAGAATGATGGCTTTGAAGATGTTCCAGGAGCCTCGCTTCTGGACACAGGCTGCAGGGGCAGGGTGTGGCCCGGCTGGGCAGCCACCTGGAGCTATTTTTAAAGGTGCCTCCCAAGTGATAGGGGCTGATCTTGCCCCGCCCCTCCTCAGAACAAAAAGCCCCTCCTTGTCAAAGAAACACTACGGGCAAAAAAGCTTGCTGCCAAATCTGTGCAGGAAAAGGCCTGGAGAGAGAAGATAAAGGTGCCTTTTGAAACAAACCACCCACTTTCAGTACTTTTTTTTTTTTAAACTTTCCCATGTATTACTTCTGTAGGCAAAGGACAAACTTTACATTTGGGGGGAAGAGAGATAGTTTCAATCTCTGAGAAGTCTTTTTATAAAAAGCCACCCAAAACCAGAATATAAAACTGTATTTATAACACGACCACATCTAGGTTTCTTAAAATGGATTAAGAAAGTTGTAGGGATAAACCGAAAATATTAAAATGACTATTCCTGGGATATGAGAGAATAGAAGATTATTTTCCAGGTTTTTCCAAAATGATGTGTTCATTTTATAAGTTTTATTTTGCAATAAATATTTAGCAATAAATTATAAATTATTTTGCAATAAATTATAAATTATTTTGCAATGAAGATTTTGATGTGTTACCTTTATATTATTTTACAATAAGATTTCACAAATTTTATCTTTCTAAATAAGTTCACCCACTCATAATGTCAGAGACAGCTGTTTTTTCAAGATCCCTGGACACATGGGGCTGAATGAACATGGTTGCTCTTGGCCATGTATACGTTGACAGCAAGGAGAGCGGTCTGGCCACGAAAAGTTCCTCCACCTTCTGGGAAACTCACCTGCAACCAGATGCAGCAAAGGAGGGAGGGCCTGCTGCCCCAGCTCAACCTGCAGTACATATCCTCTCTGTCAGGGTTTCTCTCTGTCCCAGGGAAGCAGACTAATCCTAACAGATTCTACTGCTTCAGGTCCAGAATGCACATTTTGTACAACTGCACTGAGCTATTTAAAATCACTTTTAACAGGTCTGTGACATCCCTGGGTCCACTAACCAATGCCCAAAGGTAAAGAGAGCTGGTAGAGGCTCTGAGGAGCTCTGAGGTTTCACGTCCAGTGGCTACAGCTGGGCAGGGAGGAATCTCAATGCTCTAGAATTCAGGGACAGGTCAGTTGAGGCTCAAGGTCAAAAACAGTGCAAAAGACATGCCCACCCCTATCAGCACACGAATGTGTTGCTCTACCTTCTCAGATTTATGGGCTACAAATGGTTCCGGAAGGAAAAAACAAAGGGAGGAGGGAAAGGTTTTGCCTTTTTGTAAGTAAGGTGGCATGTGGGGACTATTCACTTCCATATCCCCGTCCTCACTAGCATGAGATCCCAGGGGGAGGGCTGGGAGCCTCTCTATCTTACCAGACTTTCCTTCATGTCACCTAGCAGGAGAGAGGCTAAAAGGGTACCGAGGAGGTTAGAGCAGCAGGTCTGGAACCTTCAGGCCTGGGTTCAAACCCAGCCTTTGCTACACACAACCCGTATCACACAGAGAAGCTCTTTCCCATCCGGGAACCTGTCAGGCTAGCATCGTGGCAGGTGTGCTGGGCTGCAGGTACCGAGAGCAACCACGGCCCCTGGCACGATCACATCAGGCAATCCCCATGGTAACGGTTTTGGGTAAGTTATTATTTTTCCAAGCACAAAGCAGGTGATCAATAAATGTCTGCTGAATAAATTAATCCTTTCCAGTTATTGGGTTTTAATTGCTTCAAAATGAATTTTTATTGAGCTGTTTTGTTCTGCTCTAACTTCAGGTAGATCCGCCACATTTTAATGTGGATACTGTATTAGTGAGCTGTTGCTTCCCCAGCACTGCTGCTGTCTCTCACCAAGTAAAAAAATCTGTCCAAGATCCATCTACGTACACGAAAATAATGGATTTGTACACAGAGGTCACGATCAGCATATTTAACAGCTGGGAGAGCTCGGGCCCCTATCAGCCATAAGGGACAGCATCTGCCCCTTGGTTGGGGAGGTCCCAGAGGCCCACACCAGGCATTAGCCCTTTCGGCTGCTGGCTAGTGAGTACAACCAGAGGATATAAGGAGTGGGGGGTGGATGTAAGGGTGGGGGCAGGGAGCTTGGGCGGGTGACAATTACCAAGCTACTCTGCTATTTTAACACCCAGCCATTCTGGTAGGTACCCGATGACCACCAGCCTTCTGACTCATATATACTGTGGAATGACTATACACGCATGCCTACCTGCATTCATTCGTTCCACCAGCTTTAAGGCAAATTCACTCATTTTAGGTCATGTATCGTAACATTAGCAGAGGTTTTCATCACTCAAGGGAAGACTGCCGTTCCAAGTAGATGGCCAGCATGTGCTACCAGCCATGCCACCCACTTCACCTAGTGTCACGTCTGCCTGGCCCCTGTGAGGATTCACATTTGGGAAGAACAATCTAACCCCCGTAGGAGAGTGAGCCACAGAAGTGCTCTCGGCTGGAAGGAAAAGCACAAGGTGAAGACATACAAACTGATTACAGAACTTACCAGGGCTTTCAAAAGCATTTGACTGGATTCACAAAATGATCTTGGAAAGGACCTATCCTGAGTATCACTATCTCCGTTCTACAAATGACCGAAGGGGCTCTGAGAGATGCGGTGCACTGCACAAGGTCGCAGACCCAGTAAGGGGTGACCCGGCTAGGAACCGGCTTCCTAACTCTAGGATGCTGGCCCCCAGCTCCCACCATCCCCCCACAACTGGCTGATGCAGCAGCAAGGGGTTCACCCACACCACACTCACTGCCCTTGTCCCTCCCGTCCTTCTTTAACCACATCTGCTTTCTGCTCCTCTAACAATTCCTCCCTATACCTGCCAGAACGAGTCTATTCTGCCTTGCTCCTTTATCACCAGTTCCTACAAAAATACAAAGCAATAACAAAGAACAAACCACAAAGTGACTGCAGGAAATCCCTCAGGTTATATGGCTCTGTGCCCTAGGGCACAATGGTTAGAAAAGGGATATTGCTGAGGAACATTTCTAAGCTGATAAGAAGTCTCTTAACCTCATAAAGAGTTTCATGAGGAAATCAGTTTTTCTATGTAACTTTTTGGAGTGAAATATTTAAAACGAGGACTTAAAGGGGTGCCTGGGTGCTCAGGGTTAAACATTTGGCTCTTGTTCTCAAGTCAGGTCTTGATCTCAGAGTCATGAATTTGGGTGCTGTGTTGCGCTCCCCACTAGACATGAAGCCTGAAGAGGAGGAGGGGGGGGGAGGAGG